>WJFB01002714.1:0-17171 GCA_009870185.1 Pygmarrhopalites habei
CTCTAGATATTGTGTACATTCACTAGGTATTGTACACATTAGCTACTCTGTACACATTAACTCCATCAGATATACAGCATGGGAGGTTAATACTATTAACTTAATAGTTTAAAGACCTGTAGGGTGATGTTACTAGTGTAGATCGTCGGCTTCTGTGAAAAGTTTAGTACATAACAATATTAATATATACCGAGAAGAATTTGTTTTTATAAATTGAATAAGTTCACATATTAATTTACCCTGGCCACACTAAAAATGTAATACACGGTTGCAACTGTAAAACAAAAAAGAAGAAAATATACATGAACCTTCGTCAAAATGGTGTGATACGGAAAAAGATATGACAACATTATTACCTGCGAAAGTTGACAAAACGATAAATGGCATGAAGCCCACTGGGGAATCTTCAGGTAGGGAAATATCCATCATTTCCATAATATCCATTGTTGTCTAAGTACAAATTTATCGGTCTTATAGTCCTGAGTATTTCGTTTTTCAAGAAGGCCAAAGATTTTGTGTCCGTTTGTAAAGTTACGGAAATATTCGTAAAAACATGAGATCACAATTAAAAGTTGGAATGACTGTAATGTGTACAAGTCAAGCACAGCTGGACATGCTGAAATTCAAGAAAAATTTGCATTTTGATCAATTTTTTCAGATTAAAAATGAAAATGAACACAGATTGGCAATCTGAGATTTGAAGCGGTAAAGAACACACACCTTATAATAAATACTGAATATAGATATTGGTAAACAAACAACTGTCAACCTTTGATATGTATTTTGTGTACAAATATTCTACTACTAGAATTGTCTTGTTGTCGGCAAAAATACTTACCAGGAATTTGAGGAATCTTCCGAAAAAAATGATTCCCAGCTCCAAATATCCTGTCTACCACGTGAGACTTTCGTGTACTCCTCTTCCTCCTAAGCTAATTTCAAAGATGAGTATTAGATCATCACAGATGAATCATAGCTCCTCACAATGTTATTTTTATTGTGAGTGTGCTGATTTAACCAAGACAGGCTATAATTATATTATATGTTTTGATATTCGGAATATTTAACTCTACGTCAGACAATTTCCAAAGCATGATTCTAAGGCTGACTATCAACTATATAGCCAATTAGGTAAATAATCATTTTTAGACTTTGAACAGATTCATCACATTCCAGGATGTGAGCTATATCCACCGTCACAAATCTTTTTTTCTATATGAGAGTGTTGTAAATCATTTCTAAATAATCTCGCGTGACATTTGATCCCCTACAAATTCAAAGATAAAAGCATTAAACTAGTAACATTTAGTCTATTCCTCTTTTGAACAACATGACACGCACATGAATTTTAATTATTAATTTGTATACCAACATTAAAATCAACAAAATTTCTATCCCACGAGCAAGAGAAAATTTATTTTGTCAATGAAAGAAAACTGGAAAATTGTGCTGTTAACTGAAAAAAAAATGGTGAGTACAAATTTTGCACACAGGAGACAAATGTCGCTAAAGTCCAATACAATTTTATATCGCAGCTTTAAAGTCAGATGTTAATTAAATATATTGATTCTATATCAATGAGATGAGCCCAAATTGATAGTGACCTCGTCAAAATAGTTTATTAAGATGACTTCCAATAAGTAGCACTACATTTAATATTAAAGTGTGTGCATATTGGCCTCTCTCTCTGTGTATTCGACCAGTGTCCGATATGTAATGAAAAAAATGAAAGAAGTAAGAATGGAGTACATTCATTTCTGGCCATAATGGTAACAATGCCTAGGGATGAACTGAAAGCATCTGTGTGAAGATGGGAACAAGTGGAAGAAGTACCAAGTAGAAAGTCTTTTTCTGCAATAATATGAGGTGCATCCTCATATGTAGTATTGTGAGACTATTTGATCCTAAACAATTTCCTTATCAGCTGTCCACAGTGTGTGTGATTCTCTTTGAAATTCTGAGATGACGATGTGATCTGAGAAGGGAATACAAGCTTTATAACACGTCAAAAAAGAAAGATGATACGGTTAAAGAGAGGTACCTACACAACACGAAAAAAAGAACTTTTACTCGTGGAAAACTATCGCTATCATAATATAGAATCATTTTTATCTCTGTCAAACAAAAAGAGAGATGAAAACACACACACACATCAAGTCGGTATTCCCCTCTTTGGTAATCATTCCAATTGTCCTCCTTATTTGTATCGGCACAAACATTTTTACCAGTGAAAATGAACAGAGCAATGAAATGAATGACTTTCAGTCACACACACTTTGTCTACTCTTCTTGTAAGAGTGATGACCAGTTTAAACGTTTCTTTAAATGTCTTCTTTTTCTATCTCTTCTCTTTGTTTGTGTGGAATGTAGGTAACGTGTGTGTGGAGGATAATGTAACGATTTTCAAGATTAACCCATAACAATTATAATAATAATTTATGTATTTGGTACACATACACATTAGCATGTAGAAAACACCGAAATGATGTTCGGACCAGGTCGGAATGACCAATGACCCATACGATGATTAACCTCTCCGTTCAATCCCAGAAATTCTCTCTCTCTCTGAGGAAGAGTTAATTGAAAACACAGACAAATAAATCACCATTAGGAAAAGTGAGGGAGAGAGACGGACGTGCTCACTGTACAATATGTTAGATGTTACTTGTATTTCCTAGAAAATGAAAGAAGAAAATGTGAGTTACGAACTGCACCTCATAAAAAGAGATGTAAAGTACTTGGACAAACATGTTTAGTAGGGCACGGCAATGCAATTTACTCTCAAAAGTAATTTATAAGAGTGCACACAGATTAGGATGTTCTACTCCCTCATACTCTGTGAGTGTACTCTTGGAATTAAAGTCCCATGTGGGTTTTTATGGGACACCTGATTAGTCTAATCATCACATCATTATTGCCAAATAATAAACACGGCACTTTTACAAACTTTTTTTTGCATAAAAAATCAAATTTGACGCAAGCAACGTACTAATACAAACTAATGAGCAGTGCAAGCAAGATAGAGAGAAGAGAAAGGTGTACACAAAATCATAATAATATTAAGAAAAAAAATACGAATGAGAAAATATTTTTTCACACGTGTCCACAATTCACACACAGTGTACATTTATGTCAGGACAGTAGGAGGGAATTTGCATAGAACACTTCTTCTTTCCCCAATGTAAATGTGATCAGTGATCACTGATCATCATAATATTAAAAATTGAAAAAAATTCCAGGCGAGTGTGGAAATATTCTCTTCAGAAGTTTCACTTTATTAGCCTTGAGTGAGTGCATCCTACGATCAGTTTTGATATAAATCACACATGGTAATTCCTTATTTAGATTCATGATCCACCTGTCGCGGTGGGACAATTCTCTTTGACGTGCCATAGCCTACATATGTTACATGTATGAATTATGTGAAAGAGTGTAAAATGTCCACAATTCAATTCAACAGGTGATCACAGAGTAAACTGTTAGCAGTCCGATTTTGGTTATTAGTCAATTCGAACTTGAGACCATCATGAAGGGTAATGCACTTGGTTGAATGGGAAATGAAAGTATCGGATGGACAATTTAAAACAATTCACTATAACTAAGGAAGGTAAAGTTCAGGGTAATGTATGTGTACTTGAATGGCGGACAACTAAGTGCACACACATTAGCATTTCACTAATATGTTGAGCTGATATATTAAGCTGACAAATTACACACGCCATATTACAGTGCCATTTTTTTGCTCCCTACTCCTTTCATGTACAAAATGAATGCGATCTTAACTAACCTAAATGGAATTTTGCTAACCACAAATATCATTCGCCTTTATCTTTTGAAATACTCGTATGAAAAAAGATCATTCTAAAAATTGTGTATTTTAAATGGCTCAGTGCAGAAATTACAAGAAACAGGGAAAGATCAAAATTATAAATTAGTACTGAGAATGGGCCTTGTTCATAAATTATTTTAAAACAAAAAATGAAACAAATAACAGGAATAATGTAAATTCGTGTACAAAAACAATAAATGATCAAAATTGTGGGCTCAATTTGAATTAATTTATCAGCCGTAGATGATGGGGAGGGGAGTGAGGAGGACGAAGGGGATTTCGTGGAGGCTGAGATGACCTGCCAATTCCTTCTCTTCATCTATGGAAAATCTACAGCCAGGGAATTTGCAATGAAAGACACCATCACTTGACCTCAACTGGACTGCAGAATATTCATTGACCTTTTCGGTTCGGTTCCTCTCCTTTCTCTTTTGAGTTTGTACTTTCTCTTTGTTGTGTCTCTTCACATGTATTTTGAGAGCTGAACTGTGCACCGCAGCATAGTCACACTGACCGCACTTATACGGCTTTTCCCCTGTGTGCGTGGCAATGTGGACCTTTAAATTTTGACTGGTTTGACCTCGATAGTCGCAGAGAAAAGAAGACGAGTCGAGTTACCAAATGTCTACTCCTATTCATGATGCGATGATACGGTCCACACACACAGAACCGTCAGTAACTTGTTATCATCAGCAACTTTTCTCAAACTGCAATTGCCCAAACTTGTCACAGATATTACTTTGATTTTTGAAGAATTGACCCTAATCAATCAATTGACAACTTAAAAGGAAGTTTCATATGATACCTAATAGGGAAGGAAACACAGTGCATGGTGCGGAACATTAAATTATTAGGCTTTATTGTCACTGGAAAGTTACTGACCACAATTATGCGAATATTGCCTAAAAATCCTTTTATTTTTAATTTCCACCTGAGAAAGTTTTATAAAAATGGATGATAAGAACAAGAGAACAATATTTAATGGAAACTATACAAAAATGTAATCAAGAAAATGTAACAATTTAACATTGTGAGTCGTTGAAGAGACGAGATATGACTAGGAAATCAAGGACGAGACTTTAAGCTTCGAATTCTGTCTGGATTATCTGTCATTGAATATACCGGCATGCCTGGGTAACAACAGAACGAAAGTGAATTTAAGGAAATAACATCTTCTTTCTCAGAGTATAAGAAATATTGACTATTTGACTTACCAATCTTGTGGGGTACTTGGTACACTCGTCTGTAAGGCTTTCCATATACGGCGCCTCTGCTTTCACTGGTCGAATTTTGGGATTGTTCTCTTTCTGTAAGGGACACAACAAAATTTGAATGAAATGGAGAGAAAGCATACTATGCATTCATGCAAAGGTAGGTTCCCTACCTCCACCTGCGAAATAATGTTTTTGATTGACGCTTCGTATTTGATGGGGTCCAATTGGTCCATAGTATTTCCGGGTTTTACCTGACGAATATGGGGCGGCAGTCGTTCCGAACTCTCGGGGTTCTTCCTTTGAAATATCGGGAAAACGAGATTTGTCATGACTTGTTATGGAGGGAGAGAGAGATAAAACAGATCATCTAGTTAAAAATACCAAGACTCACCGAGCTGGGCGAATAAATAACATGATGCACATTTGGTCCGGACTCTGAATATGGATCGGGGACGTCATCATGAGTACGACCAGAATAATTACCCTGGACTGTTGAGGAGTAATTGACAGTTGGTAAGGCTGTTGTTGTTGTAATGGTGGTTTCGACAGGAGTTGGAACAGGATATGAAGTTGTTTCAACGATGGTTGTTGATTGGGTAGTGAATTGGTCTGTCCCTTGATCATCGGAAGGATAGGTAATCGTAGTAGTTGATGGATAAGGAGATTCCGAAACTTGAGATTCTGAACTCTGTTCATTAATGTAGGGTTGTTGACCTGAAGCTTGGAATTCCTGAACGTAATTGTGTGAAGAAGGTAAACTCAATTGACCTAGCCGATTCGGGATGAGATAGGTCGAATTGAGGAGCTTCTCAATATCAACATCAAAAACTAAATCACAACCAGAAGGAATCAAAATCCATTCTTTCCTCAGAAGTACTTCCCCATCCGTCCCATTCCCTTTGACGGTGTGCAATGATTCCCATTTATAATGCTAAAGGTAAAAGAAAGCAGAAACTTTTCAATTTACTAATATAGTTTAAAATTAAGTCCACACTTACTTGTTTGCAATACCCACGAATAAGTGGAGTGTCTTGTTCCTCACAGTATTCAACAACAACGTCCTGGGTCAGTAGGGGTGGGACTTGAAGGATTTGTACTCGAGTGTCTGTAAATTCATGATTACACTGTAACAAAGTATTTTTCCAGAACAAGAAAATAGCACGACATTTTTGGTACTTACAAGGGGAGAAAGTTGTGGTGCCGTACATCGGCTGGATGACGGACACATTGGATCGACACAGAGTGTAGTAAGACGGGAGGGTCAAGTAACGAGGTAAAACGGCCTCTGAAATAATAATATTGACAAAATTGAATTCACAAATCTACTATTATTAAACTCTTAACTTTTGAACAGCAACTAACCAGCATTTCTTTTTCTCTTGAACCTTTGATCCGATTCCTGTCCCAACAAACCATTTTCCTTTTTGAGTTGTCTAGTTAATGTAGCTTCACTGATCATACAATTTGACTCATCCAGACAACATCCGGAATGACTCAAGTCATACCCGTAGAAAGTACCGAATTGTGGACAAGTTGGATTTGTCACTGACATCCCAAAAAGTCCCACACTCAATAGCTATAATTTTGTGAAGAAGAATTAGTGCTATGTAAGGGTTAATATTTTTCTAAATATACTGAACACTTCAAAATAAAAGAGTTGGCTCTACTCACTTGTGTCACAATGAAGAATTTGGTCAGCCACATGACAAATTAAAAATGTACAGAACAAAATTTTGAAACAAAAAAAGATTTCGTGTAATGAAATTCTTTTGACGTCCCTTCAGCCACTTTTGCATTGAGATGACTAGAGAGAATATTTTCACTTCTCAATTTGCGTATTAGGATTAACAGAGATACCAATGTATGGATGGTTGAGTGACATTTTATTCACCTAAAGTGCAGTGATTGTGAAACAACATTTTTGTCATACATTTCTCAAAAGCTACTACTCATCACAAGTACAACCACGACTGCTTTCTTACAATCTATCACAAATGATATCTCCAAAGTCAGTGCATCACGTTTAGGAAAACTGATTTAAAAGTTTATTTTCTTTCATATGGGATTTGAGATGAGATGACGTTAGTTACTTTGAGACCAAAAGTTTTAGTCGGAGTCATTTCTTAAACGTTTTCCTTGTTCGCAAGTAGATAAAAAGGGAGTGAGAATGAGGAAGAAATAAGTAAATGACAAGATGGTTAGGATACTGATTATTATTCAAAAAATTGTATACACAAATGGACAGCCTACAACTGTGCGTGAGCTACAACACAGCTTTTTTTTTTTGTTAAAGTCTGTCAAAAATGAAGGTTCCATAGGCAATGTCCACGATGACAACAACAAGCCAGGACGCCAGGTCAAGGAGAAATCCATACTTTATCATGTCCCAAACTTTCAGATCCCCTCCTGCAGCCGTGAATACCTGTCGACAAATTATCCAGTTAACAAACTGTGGCACAAAAACTGATCAGTCTTAATTTTCCCTCCACTTAATAATTAGTATGACTTACCAGTGCGTTGGATGGTGTGGCCACTAAAAATCGAAGGAAAGTTAATCATTTATCAAATAATAACTCTAAAAATTGTTTAGAAAACAAAACTCACCAGGAAGCATGAATGACAGGATGGACATGACAGTCACTGGAAGGCCGACACTACCCAAGGTTGTGTGAAATCTGGAAATCTATTTTTAAAAACAAACATGGAGCACATGGAATTTATCAATGTCAAAGATCACTAGTGTGAACCAATTTGTGTACATATTTACCATCACAAAAACTTGGACGATGCTATTGACACTTGTGATCCCACTGGCGAGTTCACTCATAATCAAGGACAATGAGATACAAGCCATATGGATCATAGTCGACGAAGTGGATGAGGATTTGGCCATGTCATTGAACCATTCCAGAGCAATGATGGATAATCCAGATTTATGTATACACTCAGCCAGGGCAAAACATCCACCTACAAGTCAAAAATGGATTTTTGCACAGGTAATTTCTAAAGATTAGAATCGAAAGGTTATTATCATATGTTTTGAAAACCCATGAGCAGGAGAAGATTCCAAAGGACCTGAGTCTCCAAAAATTTCCATCCCAAAAGAGCAGGTGTTTTGTCTTGGGGAATTACAATCAAATCAATTAATTTTTTCGGAATGTGAACATTTTTAATTTCTTAATCGATGATTACCTTTAGGATTACTCGCACCAAACCGAGGGATCATGAACATGATGGTGACGATCAAAATAGCTGGAGCCGAGTATCCAGCTTTTACTTTAATAGGCTTTCCTCCTTGATCCGGAATTATCCTGGCCCATCCTGTGAAAGAACGTGGATCCCGAAAGAACCAAAGTAGGAAAACACAGACAGTCAATATGATGACACTGACTTGATGAAAAGTGAACTTGCCGAGTTTGACATATTTTCCAGTGTAATATTCTTTTTCTCGGAACAGAATCTGGTTCTCCTCTGGTTTTTTCTTGGAAAATAAACTGGTAGTTTCCGGGATGACGGGGGAAAGGTGAGTAAAGACGACGGACAAGTAAAACCAGGCAATTCCAGATAAGACGATGAGTGTCGGGAGGATGTAGAGGATCCATTTGCCAGTCGTCAATTCTGTCCACTTGTCATTTTTCCACAGTGTGAGTGCCATGGATGTGTCAATTTGTTTTTTCCCCATAATAAATTTATTCTTTCTCCTGTCTGCCCAATCATACAAAATATTTCCAGCTGCTGTATCATGGGGTAGAAAAAGACCTCCGATGTTAGCAGCCACGTAAATGGCAATGAAAAATTGTTTCTTCAATTTCCGGTCAATCACATCCCTCTCGGATATATTTAATTTCATCTCCGTGCTGGAAATCATGATTTTAAAAATTGTCTCGTGTCACTCAAATGCACAATACATAATTAATTCTTCAAAGTAAACTTACCTTTGTGGTTCCTTGACAAGGACAAGAGTCGTAGGAGCGGTTTCCTTGACCTCCAATCCTGAAGCCTCTTTTACTATATTGTCGGATGGATGCTCTGATTCTAGAATCTGTTCCCTCGCATCTGATGAAGTGGCTGATGCATAACTGGCTGCCCTGTCAACTGGATTACTCCCATAGGCTTGGTCCACCTCTCCAGATTTCCTCAATTCCATTGTAGCCGACTCTTCTCTCTCCCTGACATCCGTTTTGGAGTCTAATCGACCCTCATCTACTATTTCGACCTAAAGAAATGTTCTTATTTTCAAATGTTCAAAACTTTTTTTGAGAAAAATATTCGAGACTCTACCTACAATTTCTCGGTATTCCACAAGACTGATAGTTGTGGCAACCATAATGAGGGACGCAGCCACACTTGTAATGAACATGGACAGAAACAGTGTGGACAAAAATACTGCCGAAACAATCCTGGAAAAGTATAGGCCATTGAAATCATTTAAAGAAAATGATTGACACAAAAGGAAATGTTGTGACACACCTCAGTGTTGAATTTCCAGTGCAGGACAGAATTTTGAGGGCCATTCTTTTGTGTAGGTTACTGGCGAGGAAGGCACAACCTATCATCACGGCACCGAATACGAGCATCGTTGGTTCCCGCATGTAAGTCTTGGCAATATCCCCTGATAATATATTGCTGTATTGACTGTTTGGAATTAATAATCTCAATGAACAAGTTTACTCACTTCCATCAACGATCCCAAATAAAGGAATAATTGCCAAAGGGATGAGGGCTGTCACGACCAATGGCATTACATCGAGGACCCAGTACAAGATCATTATAGCCATAACGTACAAACATTTTGACTCCTGTGAAAAGAATAATTATTTATTAATAGTACAACATTCCATGAGTATTATATGGAATACACTGAATCAATACCGTGGTTGTGACTGATCCCTCTTTAAGCTGCCCTATAGGTAGAAATGGTATAAATATAAGTATTATAGGGACCAGAACTATGACGAAAAATTTCCAATTAGCTTCAAACGATTTTGAACAGGTAAGCATGATGAATTCCGGTGTCAAAATTTCATTTTAATCTTGATTGAAGTACATGAGACAAAGAAAAATTTTAATATTTGATTTCCATAATTCTTTTGTAGCATCAAATCAAAGCAAGGACAATATAGGGCCTTGAAATTGATTAGCATGGACATAAATTTTTTTATAAAATCTTGGATAAAAGTTTGTCCAGTTTACATTTCTAGGACGACAAAGTGTCACAGATCAATACAGTCGTTGTTGCACTGCTTACTCAGCAGTTCCAGTCACTTTCCCTTTCTTATGGGAAAGGAAATGGACTCAGCTGCTTGGGGAGAGATCAGATTTCCCTGTCCTGACACATTTAACTAAAAGTGAATAAAAATCCTTCATTATTTTACAGGATGACAACACTTTTATGCAAATTGGGTAAACAGTTCAGCTTGAACTGCATTAATTCAGAATATGTTATTATAATATTTTGAATCTGTATTATTATGCTGAAAAAAATGAGATGAGATGGACATGATCTACCCATTTAGTTGCACCCAAAATATGCTGTTTGCATTGAAAATGATGTAAGCTGAAATTCATAGTTAATGACTATTAACATGTTTGTTCTCCCCACAGTACAAAATCGCATGTACACATCATAATTATTTTTTTTGGAAAACGTCCTTGTCATCTAAAACGCAGAGCTCGTTCGTGCAACATTTGTGCAGTAACGTTTACAACTGGCAAATAAAATCCACATATTTAATGGATATGATGTCACTAAGTAACAATATAAGGCAAGAGTGTCAATTTCTATTTGTAGTTCACCATTGTGTGACCAAAAGATTTCCATCTTTTTGAACAAATACTACCCTGTACATATAGGAGTTTATAACTGACCAGAAACTGCACAAAAAATGGTGTCCGTAGTTTGAGGAAAGAATTAGGACCTTGAGAAAATAAAATAAAATTTTTGTGTCCTCATAGTCAGAGTCAAAGGTCAACAATAGTCAAGAATCTACAATTTATTTTGACAGAGCTGCTTTGCCCGTAGCTTTGTCACAAAGTCGCCCTTTGTCATAGGCTTTGAAAATCATAGAAAGGTGACTTCGACATAGTTCGAACGGAGGAGGAGAAGAGAGAGAACTTTATTTATTTTACAACTAAAACAATAATTTTATTATTACTTATGATAGTGTGGACAGACAGGATGTGAGTCAGTGTAAATCAGACGAAATGTTGCAGATGTGTTCTTTAACTGCAACAGTGCAATTTGGTGTATCAAAAGTTTATTTATATATATTGAGTGATTTGTAGTTGTGTATTTTTTTTCTATTTTCAAAAAAACAAAAAAGTGAAAAGGTGACTATTGTTGTGGACTGTGCAATACATAACATTCTCACTGTAGTTTTGTAAAAGTATTGAAATATTTGCACATTGTTCCCGTGACCGTTGTCATTTTATTTTTGACAATGGATGAACGTACGGGGACAATTGCGGATTATTTCGTGGTTGCTGGTTTACCCGAACACCCCGAACCTGTCGATGAGCATTATTGTGAAGGTCTGAACCCAAATGAGCATAATATTGAGCCGATAACTGATATTACCGTGATATTTCCTTCCGTTGGAGAAGCTGTTCCACCAGGATTTGTCTGTGTAGAACATACACCCTCCGGTACAAATTTCTTTTTTTGTCTTTCTGAATATTTATACGGATAAATATATAATTTTTTTTGTCATATTATCATCATAATAAGTTTTTGTAAGACTACTTAAACTTGAGAAACTGTTAAGGCGAAGGTCAGTCTCAAGTGCCAAGAAAGACGTACGTGATGGTAAACAAATGCCGTCATGCTGTGATGATCTGTGATGACTCATACTAACATAATTAAATTCAGTTTTTATTGGTAAATCGTTAAATTGAAATATGATTGTGTGTGTGACATGTGCATACCATGACAGAGTCAATACAGAAATTTCATCTTCATATTACCTATTGTACGGGTTTTTGTATAAATTTCTGTGTGTGGAGAATCTAATGCATCATCATATTACATTTCACTAATGAATTTTGTTTGTATATATTATCGTACAGGGTATCCAGCCAACTTAAACAGTGGTAGCTTGCGGAGTCCGGAAGTGTATTTATGCTATCGAAGAGGAAAGGACAAACCACCCCTGGGTAAGGGACATTTTAATTTAAAATGACAACAACAATAATGAGTAGTTAATCAATAAACTTTATTAAATAAAGTATTATACTTGTCTAATTGTGTTGTTTTTATTCTATTATTTTCAGTGGATATAGGGTAAGAATGAGCTAATTTTATCAGTACATCCTCTCTCTCACAGTCGATCATCCCAAGTCGTTATAACAAACACGTACTCTAAAAACACATAAATGATCTGTGTAGTCATGCAAATGAATGACAAAAGCGATTATCTCTGTCCCTCTACTTTATTGTGTACAGCAAATGTTTTGTTTTAATCCTGTCTTGTTGTTTCCGTTTGCCCAGCAAATATGGTGCTTTGAAAATTCATATCCTCCCATGTCTAATTCATAATTAAATCATGTATGCTTCGTGAATGTAGGGTAATGTACGAGGGAAAAGAACGTCTTTTGGCCGATGCTGAGGTAGTAATTTCAACACCAAAAGGACGACCTGCAAATGTAATAAATTTTTACTTTCATCTCAAATTTCTAGTTTCGTGTCGAGTCAACTTTTTTTGTTTATGATAGGTATGGTGTTTTTCTCGATTTTTGATTCATTAGGTAAATAATACTAGCGCCCAAACATTTTTGACATATCGAAGAGCATCAGAAACCATGCCCTGCAATGAATTGGTTGTGACTGATGTTTGTGTCATCCTTCAAAATAAGGGAGAACGTCCTCCACACGCATTTTGTCTCATTCTAAAAAATCTGAATAAGGGCATGGTAAGCTATTATATTTTTAAACTTTTTGAATTTCTGGAAAATTTTGCCTGGACGGATTGGAGGGAAACTAATTCTAAACTTTTGTTTTTTTTCTCTTTTCTTAATATGAAAATAATTGACAGATGGGTTGTGATGTGTACCTGTGTTATAAGAAATCAATGAATCGTCCGCCATTGTTATCGTACAAAGCAGACGTGCTACTTCGATATCCTCCTATCGACAGAAAAGGATTTCCCTTTCCTTCGTCGGTTGCTATGTTCTGTTTGCCGATGTGTGCTACAATAGAGTCATGGCCAAATGTTGCAGCTCAGCCGAGGCCTGTTTTCTCTACGTTTGTTCTGACAGTGGCGGACGCCACCGAGAAAATTTATGGAGCAGCAATTACATTTTATGAGAAGCATCCCGAAGAGAAATTAACGAATGAACAAAAGACTGCTCTTGGTGTTGATTTACCAGGAGACAAGGGTGCTAAGAGTGTACATGTAAACAAGTGCATATGTCTTTTATCTCATTACCCATTCTTCGATAGCTTTCGTTCCTTTCTCTCCTATCTGTATAATATGTGTCGAACTGGACCTCACGAAGTACCTATAGAGCGGTGAGTTGATCTGTTTAATTTTTTTTGACCTTGTGCATGTATATAGAATAAAAATTATAGTGGCGAGGTTAATTAAATTTTACATTGTGAACCTATGTGATTTCGACATTGGGGATTTCTAATTTTGTCACTATTATGTCTCACTTGGGAATTCCTGTAGGTATATATCTCATCTATTGGACGATGTACCATTCCCCTCTCCATCTCGACCACATATATTTATGCAATTGTCAGCTACCCAAAGTGTTCTTATATCTCATCCTCATGATTCTTCATTGCCTCGAAGTGGAGCATCATTTCGTTCAATGTTGAGCAATCTTGGTCCTGAAAATTGTCTTCTTGTACTACTCTTAATATTGACAGAACAAAAAACTCTTATTCATTCTCTACGCCCCGATGTTCTTACAACAGTAGTGGAGGCGATAGGATTGGTGAGTTCGATCAAACTTTGATTTACTTTTATGCTCCACGTGTCTGTCTTCTTGTATTACCTTCTGACAAAAGGTCCTTGTACATCTACAATATAAAAATGTATAGCTATATGACGAATATGCTTCACGATTACTTTATAATGATTGATTGATGTGGTATATCAGTATATCCTTTTTACCAACAGATTGTTTTCCCATTTCATTGGCAATGTCCCTACATCCCCCTTTGTCCACTTGGCCTGTGTGCAGTCCTCCAAGCTCCTGTTCCTTTTTTGATTGGTGTGGACTCTCGATTTTTTGACCTTTACGAACTACCTTCAGATATTACCTGTATTGATTTGGATACCAATACTATCACAGTGTATGTGTGAATTATCAATAGAGTGCAATACACTTTACTTATTTTAAAAATGTCTGTGAGGAAATGTATGTGATGATAAGAATTTTATTCTTATACAGGAGCGAAGACAAACGAGCATTACTGAATGTCAAACTGTTAGCAAAAAAGCCTGCAAGAATTCTTAAACATATGCTGGAAACACTACAGGAAAAAGTTCACTATTTGGGTCGAAATCAGGCTAAAGGTGAATGGCTTAATTTATTCACATATCAAGATACGGTAGTTACCTTTGTAACGTCAATTGGGGAAATTTCTCAACCAGTTAGTTGGTTGAGAAATTTCCCAGTTTTCTTAAGTTTTTCTTTTGCTTCATAAATATTAATTTTATTCAACTGTTTGTTTACTCCTAAAGCGAGGGCTGATCCTCACGATAACATGGAACTAGATTTTCAACTGAAACGGAGAGAGGTAAGTGGGTCAAATATTTTCTACTATGGAGAGTAAACAATTACCATCTGGAGGAAGTAGAATCATAAAAGAGTTAATGTGAGCCTTTTTTCGTAAAAAAATAATAATATTATATATTCTACCCATCACAGAGAATGCTTGAGTCAGAGATACAGGAAGCTTTTCTCCGTTTTATGACAAGCGTTTTGAAAGGTTATCGATCCTACCTTCTGCCAATCACAAAAGCTCCAACTATTGGAGCCACAGATGCATCTTCACTTTTTGATTTGAAGGTAAATGTCAGTTTTACGAATTTACTATCAAGTACGTTTTATCTCTTGCCTAGTGGGAGGTATTATGATATTATGTGAGCTCCACAAAATTGTGTATGGGATGGTAGAATTCAAGTAGTATAACCTAAGTGTGTGTACTAAAAGTCAAGGATGTTGTTGCTCACTCATCATGACTTGCTGGATCAATACAATAGATGATTCCATTTGTTTGTATTTTCAGGGGTTTTTGGCGTCCAGGGATAAAAATTATCAAAAATTCTACCAGCTAATGGTCCGGACGCAAATGTTTATTCGGTTTATAGAAGAACGTTCCTTCGTATCTGAGATAGACTCGGGTTTGGCCTTCTTTGATGAGTGCATTGACAAGGTACTTTTTCTTGACGAGACTCGTCAGGATTAACTGTGATGAGACGTGAATGAGATCCTCGCGTCAATTATGTAGTTTCATAACTTTTACCCTCAACAAACTTATTTGGCTGATGATGTTGAATTTTTAACTCTTGAAGGTAAGCCAGGATGACGGGGACATTTTAAGGCTAATTGACCCAAATGAGGGTAATCAAAGCGATCGCACCGTTTTTGTAATGCCTCCTGAAGCAGTGGGACTTCCTCCAAATGGGTTAGTTTATTCACTTTGACAAATTTTTTTAACGTGTTATTCCGAATACAGAAAGTAATTTGAAATACAATGCATGTATTACTTTTTAAAATTTCAGCACTTATGTGTACAACTCAGTATTCAAACTAAATGAAAGCATTTTTGGAAATGCTTGTCTAAAGTCAAGCTCTCTAGATAGAGTCATGAAAGGAAATGATATTTCTGCACCCGGAAGTAAGTGAACTATTTTTTGAAATATGTTTGATTGTAAAACATTCAGGAAACGAGAATTCATTCCGTAATATAATTATGTTTTTAAACTAAAAAGGTCCAGTTGCTCGTCGAACGAAGCAAGAAATTAAATCTGCTCAGAAAAATGCTAAAAAGTATGTAGAAACACCTTTACAGTGGGCTAAATATTTACTGTCAACATGTTACAGGTAACTTTTAGAAGATCCCAGTCAAGAATATTATTGATTCGTAACGAATTTTGTGCATGCATATATGTCATCTATTTGTACGTGAGAAGAATGTATTTTTAAAAAAAGGTGTTACTATTTTTTTCTGTTTTGGACAGCCTGTGGTTTATACACCTTCCAAGCTACTTGAGTGTCGCATCTTCAAAACATATGGCATTATGTTTGGCTTATGACATGTTGGTGAGGATGGCAAAGAATAGAATTCAACCGGCTGATGAAGTCTGTTATAGAGTTGTGATGCAACTTTGTGGACTGTATAGTCAGCCTGTAGTAGCAGTGAAAGTAAGAATAATTTTGTATGTTCAATGTTCAAAATGTAATGATTTGAGGTTTACACGTACATTTTTCCTTCTATATTCATCTAGGTTTTATTTGAAATGAAACGGTGTGGTATTACACCTAATGCAGGTATTTATTGTAATACATTGCATAAAGTATGTGGTTACCACATACCCCAAAAGGTCTGTACTTTCCAGAGAGGGTGTCCTACCTCTAATTTTGAATAATTTTTAGGGGGTGTCAATTTTTTCGGGCTCATATAATTATTTATTTTTAACATCTATAAATTAATTCAATATTTATTGTTATATCGTGCAAACAGTAAATATATATATATATTTATTTATTATTGGGCTCCGAGAGGAGTAGATCCACCAGGAACGGTTGACGATACTGTCGGGGATCCCCCACCTGGTGGGGTGGCATTATCCAACTCTTGTCCTAGTAAAAATTGGATATCTCCTACAGTTCCTCCTGGCTCATAGTTTGCATCCTCTGGCGGAATTGGGTCACCGTATATTTCCCGAAGGAGCGTTACTGCTCTCCGTCTCTAAACATAAAATATATTCATAACATAAGTACCGTGGCTGTGGCATTTACATAAATTAGAAAAGCAAACCATATGGATTAAAGGATCAAATCATGATCCGTCTCAAATTATAGCGTGGGGAGGATATAACCCCATTCAGTGTGGATTTTTATGGAATTTTCTAAAATCTTACAGACAGGGCTGTAATGTCCTTTACGCACTTGAG
>WJFB01002715.1:0-17170 GCA_009870185.1 Pygmarrhopalites habei
AACTACTACTACACCGGAACCGACAACAACAACAACTACTACTACACCGGAACCGACAACAACAACAACTACTACTACACCGGAACCGACAACAACGACAACTACTACTACTCAGGAACCAACCACTACACCAAGTGAGTTTCTTGACAAAGAAAGTTTTCACATTCGTACAATGATACTAACATGAATTTTTTAAAATAATCTTAGCCACCACCACCTCAAGTAAGCTAGCATAAATATTCACACACGTTACAAAGCCAAGTTCCATCCTCGCTTAATAAAGTTATATGAGGGAATAGACTGAGTTTTGCTGTCCCCAAACCTTTTTTACTGTAGCGATAATTAAATACGCAGATCCGTAATATAATTCTTGTTACAATTTCAGCTACGACTACTACTAAGGATCCACCAACTACCACCACTAGTACTACCCCAGCTTGTACTGCTGCGGGAGGTGAGTATATTTTAGCCCTCATGCAAAAAAGAAAATAAACGTGTACTTACTTAATGTACTTTATACATGTTCATGATTATTACTTAAAGTATTATACATGTATATGAAAAGCTTTCTTAGTTCAAGTCATATAATCAGACTTATTAAGAACCCACTAAATGTAAGTTACATTATGTAACTATCTAAGTACTAGTAATATCATTTTTGTTAAAAATGAACTATTTTAGCTGTGACGGGAGTGTCCACGGAGTACAAGGGCCGCTATATGATGTTGATGACGAGTAAACAGGTAATAAATTATTAATATTAGGTAGAACAGCTTGTATATATAGTACACAAGAAAATTCTGTGTTTCTCATTATGCAACTTGAGTTCCTTTTGCATGTTCTTTTCCAGTTACCTTGGGACGACGCTGCAGCTGCATGTGCAAGTGAATGTATGGAATTGCCGTGTGTTAAGGATGATGATCAACTGGCATTCATGATGAGTTTCATGAAAAGTCAGAGTAAGGACAATTTAATTACTACATCAAACGAATGTCTTAATCATCGCAACAGTAATATTATGTTTTATACTTGTTAGGTATTTTTTGGTCATGGTTTAATGGTCGGGATGAAAACATGGATGGCAATTTCGTTTGTACTAATGATGGGAGTCCCGTGCCAAGTTCTATTTGGGGTCCCGATAAACCAGACAATGTCAGCGGGTTGGAGTATTGTTGTGAAATCTACGAGGGTGTGAACGAGTTAGTATCATGATATCACATTTTTCATTACCTATGAATCCTAAGTAATTCTTCTGAATTAATCATTTTATGCTTGAAAATGTTTAAGTTATCGATGTAGCTTTCACTCTTACTTTTGGTGTGCTGCCCCTGAAACCACATATGAAGAACCTGAGGAAACAACAACAATTGCTCCAGCGGACTGCTCATCCACAGGTTTATTTTATTGTTGTACAATAAATACAACACTATATCCAACTTTATTATAACGAGTCAGTATAATCAAATTTTACTCAATATGTATCAGGTTATGCTGAGTTGTTCGACACCTACACAACCATGACTTATGGAAACAAAGTAACATACTATCTGGTCACTAGTCCAATGGTAATAGAATTTTTAAAGAAGATATTACATAGATTTATCATGCAGTAGCTAACATCGCTAAATATTGAAAATTTAGATGGATTGGAATGAAGCAGACGCAGCGTGTAAAAAACAGTGTGGAGGTCATTTAGCTACTATTAAAAGTGCAACCGAGTATGCCAACATAGATAAGCTTATGGAACAAGCAGGTTAGTCTTATTTTTTTGTGTACAATGTGTTTAAGGTTGAAATTTTTAAAAAGTATGTAAATAATTGAGATGAGCTGAACTGAACTGCACACATACCAAAATTGACACCTTGTTGTAACCTTGTTGTAGGAGTAAATTGGGCATGGATTGGAGGGTGCAGAAATGAAAGTGGAGATATGATTTGGGTTGAGGACGGTAGTCCTGTCGGTCCATACTGGGGAAATGAACAACCTGACAATGCCAATAACATGGAAAACTGTGCTGAAATGAGCAGACAGGACGGGGGACTTAATGACTATTTGTGTGATTACAAATCAGCGTCGGTATGTGCAAGAGTTCCTGACTCCTGTGAGGATCAACATAAACTCTGTGACACATGGAGTGAGGCTGGGGAGTGTGATTCTAATCTTTGGATGTCACCGAATTGTCCAGCTGCATGTGGGAAATGTACAGGTGAGTCATTTTTCCACTTAATTATTAGAATACATGTTTAATAAAACTCTGAATATTACTCAAGTATGTATGATGATGATGATGATGTTTATTCTACAGAATGCGTCGATTGGTACTCGGATTGTCCAAGCTGGACTGGGGAAGGAGAATGTGATGATGTGTCTATGAGTGCATTCCTACAGGGTTACTGTCCACAGTCTTGCAAAATGTGTTGATTAAATTTCCAATGTAATTGTTACACCGGTTTACACAGTCAAACCCTTTTTTGATACACACATATTTTAAAAATACAATTTAAATCTAGAAAAATGCCTTCTAAAACTGTATGTATGTACTTATAAAAGAGCTCTATGAAGAGTTTATGCATACGACGTTATATTAGTCCCAAAAAAGTTGGTTGTGGGTTTGTTTTACTTACGCAGGTCATTTGATTCAAATGTATTTAACGGACGTAAAATTAGTAAATAGCTTTTGTAAATACTAAATTTTACTTTTTATACCTACACACATTACCTAAGCAAAGGATATGATGCGAAGAGTAACTCTATAAGAGTCATTTACAAATAAACTATGATGCGAGTATTAGTGTGAATTATTTTGTACAATCTTTCGCATGAAAAAAAGGGACAGTCTTGAATTTTCGAAGGGAATCACGAATAACGATTTATTATTATTATTTTGAAACACCTCCCTTGACTTATCATTTTGTAGAAAAAACATTTAAAAACAATATTCAAATGACATGCAGTACAACACACACACACACACTAATATATTAAAGATTATATAGTCAATGTAATACCTCCTTGTACTTCCTTATTTTCTCTTGTAGAGAAATAATGACCTTGTCGTGGTATTGAACGAGCCATTCTAATGCCCCAAGGTTGTCACTATTAAAAATGACTTCACAATTTTCTTCAGTGTCCACAAAATTTTTCAAGTTTTTCAAATTGGGTGTACTCTGTAAAATCTTGAGAGCTGTCCTTTTACTCTGGTCCCATGAGAACGTTTCCAGGGACGTCAATTTGAATCTATTCTTCCACAGATTTTTCTCTTCACCCCATTTAAAATCAAAGCCGACAATTTTAAGGTATTTTAAATTTGGGACGCTGTTAGTCAAAACATGACGGAAAGCACTCTTGGATGTAAATGATGGCTCTTCCCCTTTTAATTTGTTCATCCGACTCCGTTGACTGTATTGACCCCGTGTAATGTACCGTAGATCTAGACTATGTATTTTACTCCCCTGGATATGAAAAAATTTCTTCACTTCGGCACAGTTCAGATTACCACAGAGGAAACAAAAGCTCGTGGAAGGGAATTGGTCCGATTTTTTGAGGATAGTATTGAGGGCTTTTAAATGTTTCGGAGGACCACTTGATGACCCCACTTTTGTAACACCTAAAATTCTACTTTGTAGGAAAACCCTTTTGTCTTCATCATACTGTAATTTAACAACAGAACAGTCTCGTCGGAGAATAAGAAAAGTTGACAAAGATTTCCAGAGGTGATTCACGACTCTTTTTTAAAAATATAAAAACAATAATGAAAATACAGTATTGTAGAAGCAATACGACTGAATGTGGCGAACAACCACTTTACCTACCGACATGTCTGGAGATCCGAAAAGTTTAGTAGGGACAGAATCTCGTGTACAATCTGAAATTGTAATAAACATACTTAAATTGTATATATTATGTACATGGGTAAATAGTTAAACAATAACGAATAAATAAATAATGTGATATTCCCACATTTACATTATTCTTTTAATTAAAGTATAACTGTGATTGTACCAAAGGATTTTGCAAGGCCTCCCTCGTCACTTGATCCAGTCTTCTTTTCTCCTCCTCGAATTTTGATTTCGAGTTGAGAGAGTCAATTAATTCAAGGTTTCGTGCAGCCAGTCGGGCTGATTTTCTGACTGACATTTTCTATTAAAATGTTTCAAAAAAGACACTTCAATTTTTTTATGATGTAAATTTTGTTTTAAAATGGTTGCCCAACAAATGATCTAATGAAAGTGTAAATGTGTGAGGGTTACATTTCAACTTCCCAAATATGTAAATATACAGCTCAAGTATTTCAGAATCGTTTAAAACTACATTAGCTGTGGTGGTACTTTAAATTGGAACAACATTAAAAATGAATTAAAAGTAAATCATGTAAAGTATGCGCAATGTGTGTGTGTAGAATGAGAACGGTCAGGACAATATACAAAAATTGTGAGTTTACCTTACTAACTTGAGCGGAATCTAATTGTCCAGTTGCTAATTGTCATGAGGTAAATCCTATGTGTGAAATCTCTGAACGGCCGAATGTAGGGAGGACGATTAATTATTACAATTAAAGTGTCAAAAAAAATTTTTTATATGGAGTCGAGAAAGGAAATTCGAACTCTCACTGTACTCCAACTTCATCTGCTTTCCTTTGGAATTTACACACACACGTTTTGTGTGTGTGCCTATCGCCCTTATATTGGCCTATGCGTATTGGATTTAAAAATATTTTCAGCTCATATTTAACTCTGTTTATAAAATATTTGACGACACATTACGACATTAAGGATCATGAGCATTAGCATAATACTTAAATACGTGAGTGTTAGATTTAAGGAGGCCAAACATGAAGGCCCCAAATTTACGTAAAAAGAACGAATTTTGTCCCTTTAATTACCTGGAGAAATATACAGATGTACCCTCTACCATTGAGTCACTCAATTTGAGCGTTTCCCCTTTTTTTCAATTTATTCCAAGTTTTTTGTCCAACAGTACAGGTCAAATTGAACATTCGTCGGTTGGACAAGACATGGAAAGCCAAGAAAGTCAAAGTGGGACGACGGAGGTAGGTTTTGGGACTGCGAATACTCTTGGAAAAGATGATAACCGGTGAGATTTCAACTTATTTGCATAAAAAGTGAAAATGTTATTTTGATGGCGTTTTATAATCCAGACAATCAATTATTTTGTTTTAGAAAACTCTTTGTGGGTGGATTGAGTTGGGACACTAATGAAAGTAAGTTGTCAAAAAAAGATTAATGTTGAGGAACTGTCAAACTTTGAAAACTTACATTTCTATTCATTATTGTACATCAACAAGTTTTACTTATATTTTTCTATAATTTGAGACTCGTTATTCTTTTGTTTGACTCCTCCGTACTGCTTCAAAAATTCTCTCGTCATTTTTAATGATTCGTATCAAAATCCAAAAGAGAATTTAAGAGAGCACTTTACCAAGTTTGGAAATATTGAGAGCTTGACATTGAAGATGGACCCTACAACTGGAAGATCAAGGTAGGTAAACTTGATATTTCATTGAATTACTTGTTCCTTTAAATTGACCAAGTTTTAATGATGACTCGTAATAATAGAGGATTTGCCTTTATCGTCTTCTCGGATGCTGATTCTTTGGACAAAGTAATTTCGACCAGTAATATTTGGGACGAAATTGTGTTTTACCATTTTGATTGTATTTTCATATGACACTGTAGGTCGTGGATGCTGGTGATCATATAATTAATGGCAAAAAAGTTGACCCTAAGAAATCTCGTCCACCTGGAGTGAATAAGGTAACCATTATTTCTTCAACAAGTATTTACATATTGAAAGTTAGGTAACAACTTTTTAGTTACAAGCTCATTAGTAAAAATGTCAAGGTATCATTTATACTTTATGTATATTGTGTCATTTTTAGATTTTTGTGGGTGGACTAGCTCATGATATCTCTGATGAAGTGATTAGATCTTATTTTGCAAAGTTTGGAAAGGTACAGTAAACTGAAAACAAATTGGTCAATTACAACAAAATGAAGCTGGTGTAAAACTACTTAGTAAGTAGAATATTAGTGAAAATTATTTTTAAAAATGTGTGTACATTTGTTCCTATTTAGATTGTGAATATTGAGATGCCGATTGACAAGGTACACAATCGGAGAAAAGGATTCTGTTTCATCACGGTAACCTTTTATTTTAAAATTTATAGTTGACAGAATGTCAATTAAAAATCATAATGACTCTTAAGTTTGACAGTGATGAGGCCGTGTTTACATTACTGGAAAGTCCAAAGCAAATGATATGTGGTAGAGAGGTACTAACTAACTCATTTGAGTCATTGCTTTTATTTACCTATTATAATATTTTTATATTATGACTATTTTTCCGACTACAATCTTTTTTGTTCTCAATCAATCTAAAGGTGGATGTCAAGAAAGCACATCCACAACATAATGTTCGTCATGCTCCATGGAATCCCTACATGGTAGGTACACCAGTCGTCGGACCAGGAGGTCGTAACCCAACTCGGGGACCTGTAATTGACTACTGGACTGGCGGGTCAACATCAGCCTGCACTTCCAATTCGACGTACAGCCCTGCAGCCTACAGTCCTGGATATGGTACTACTACCGGATATGATAATTATACAACAGGAATGACAGCTCGTTAGTATCCTCATCGTCATTTTAGTAATCAATTTTAATTCTTCTTTCTAAAATATTAACTATACTTTCTTAGAGGATTACGCTGGCTACGAGTCATACTACCCGTCTTGCACACAGGCACAGTTCAATGCGTACGAGGGTTACCCCGGGTACAACAATTATGACCCATCAGCAAGTTACTCAACTGGCAGTGGAACAGCTCATCATGGAACCACTAGCAGATCTAGTATTAATAGAGGAACGAAAGGTACTTTATAAACAATTCTTTTACACGCGTCTCTCAATGATTCACAATTAGTGTAGAGCACATAGTACAGTCAATACATAATATAGTGAACAGATAGGTCAAAGAGAGTACTTATGTGTGTGTGACTCGTTTCAGATACTTACAATGGGAAGGCTCGTGGAAGGGTAGGTCCACCAAGAGACATGCCTTACTAAAAGTACAATCTTATATAATATGCATGTTCTTAGTACTTATCATCACATAATAATATGTGATTGAAACTTTTGTCACATTCAAGGATTATAATGTACGTTATTGTTGTTGTTGAATATAGTGTAAGGCTCAATTAATATATATGATTAAAATATCATCACAATTTTTAAACTCTCTCTCTTTTATTTCATCCCAGTATGTTAAGCTATTGCATATTACATAATATGTAACAAGTAATATCCTCCTCCTAATGAAAGTAAACAAAAATTCGGCAAAACTGTCTTTGTAACTTGGTATTGTGAACAATCGAAGTAGAACGAACAAAGTAAGTTAGACCAAAAATTTATTTAGTTTTAATAAAACTGTTTCATCATGTATTGCAACATTTACTTTCATCTAACACGTACTGAATAAACTATCAAATTATCTAGTATTCTGTAATAATTGGTGAAAAATGTTGTGGGTTTGAGCAATGGTCATTTGTAAATTTGCAATATGTCTGCATTACGTCGTTCCCTCGGAATGGACGAAGGTGGATAAGCACTGGGAGAATTCGGAGGATAGTAGATCGGGTCTGTTGGGAGGCGGGTAGAGAGGAGACGGGTGGGGGCGAGATGGGTTACCGGGATGATTGGAAGGGTCACAGGGTTTGGTGAAGATGCGATGTTTCTTGCATTTGATCTCAGCTTCCTTGCCCTTGTAGGGTTCAGGTCGGACGACAAAATCCTTGCAGTCCACAGTCCAGGTCAAGTTGGTCTGTTCTGGATACTCCTCGTACAAATTGACAGTGACCTCTTCCTCTTCCATACTGACCACTTCTTCTACGAGGGGCACTTCTACAGGGTCAGACACAGGGCTTTTGTGCTCCTCCAGTTCTGCCTCATCCTCCCAGAGGTAGACAACCTCCTCGATGTCATTATATTTGACCTCCACTCTCTCGATGATTACATCGTAAGGTTCGTAGGTGATATTCAAGACTTCTCTCTCCAGATTGACCTCTATATCTTTCCACTTGGGTTGGTATTTGACATCTGCAAACTCCTTGTTAAGATAGAGTGTCTCCATGATGGGCATTGGCTTGACCTTCTCTTTGAGCAGGGGAACGAGAGTCACTTTGCCCTCTACTCTTTGGAGTCTCTCCTTTGGTTTGTAAATGACGAAGCTGCCACATGGAGGGGTCGAAGGGCAATTACACACTCCAACGAGTGGAGGTCGCCAGGTCGTGACGACGGGTGGTGGAGTGGGTGTCGGATAATTGTACCCGCTGACCTCGACGTTGATTGGACGGAAGGAGGAGGGGGCAGGTTGAATGTGGAACACGTCCGACAGTTTCCAGGAACTATGAGAGTCCAGTTCTGGGGGCTGGAATCCCCGGGAAATCTCTCTCTTCTCGATTTGTTGTTCTGGGCTCTCCTTCTCCTTCTCTGGACCCTTAAACACTTTTAAAAACTCAAAATCGGGGAAGAATCCACTGGAAGAAGTGGAACTCACCCGTGACACGACCAGGATGGTCAGCAGGACGAGTGGCGTCATTTCTGGACACACACACAAATATTAGTCACAATTTGAATGAAATTAATCCAAGTTTAATTAATTTGTTTGAGGAGAGAAGGAGAGAACTCTGTGGCTCTGATCGAGTCGCCTGGGAATGACGAGAAGAGGCAAAGTTTTGATGTAAATTTTTGTTTTTGCAGTGTCGCTTCCACACTCCGAGTTCCCATGCCTTACCGACTCCTCATTTTGCGAAGAAGAGTCCTGAGTGGAAGGAAAGGTTGAGAGTCTGAGGATGAGTGATGGGAAAAAGAGGGAGAAAAAGCGAGAATTATCCAACGGCCTTGACTCGCTTCTCTGCATCCTGCACTCGAATTACGGCAGAATAATTTGTGAGTGAGAAAATGGGGGAGGGAATTCAGAATTTGTCCTTTTCCTTGCATACGAATTAACACAATTCCCAATGATAGCGATCTGAGTGGATAATTGCAGCTTGGATTTATTGAATTAATTCAGAGTACATTATTCCCTGTTTGTTTTCCCCTTCTCCCTCCCTCTGGGAATTTATTGACTTTTTGTCCACTTTTGTTTAATTTATGGCTGTTCATCCTCATCAGATACCAGAACAAGGATAGTGCCTTTGTTGTCATCGGCTCAAGGGCCAACTCACTCCATTTTCTGCATACTAATTTTCTCACCCACGACTTTTTGCCTACCCAAACTCGTCTTCAGTTGGTCTAATGCGAGGGATTCTTCTTTGGGACATTCCGACTGAGAGAGTCAATGAGAGCGAAACAAATATCGTCCCTCGTCTTCTCCACTTGGTAACAAAACACACCATTTTCTTTAGCTTCTTTAACATAATTTGAACAAGTTTTCATTTTGATTTGTTTCTCTATAAATAATCAGAATTTTTCAGACAGTGGAATTCTTCAAAATTTTGGAAATGTCGTTCAAGTGCAGGTCAAATTCCTTGTTCGTCGTCTTCTTGTTGGCTCTCTTGCAATTGACCTCTGCCCACGAATTTGAGGGAGAAGGACAGTGCACGGAATGTAAGGCCACGTCCTTTTGTGAACCAGAGTTGAACGTCCGAGAACAACACGGGAAGCCTAAACCCGTGGAAGTGCCTGATGTTCGGTATGAGGTCAAATGGAAGCCTGTGGAGGTTCCAATCAAAACGTACGACTCTCAAGAGATTCGGGTACCAAAGACGGTCCAGTTGTACGAGGAGAAATGTCGAGTCGTCCCGACTTACAACGACAAGGTCATTCCTTACACGATCAAAGTCCCAAGGATTGTGACCAACATTGTGTATCACGTGGTCAATCGGACAAAAATCCGGACGGTGTACAAGAAACGACCCAAGACAGTGCCCTGCACAGTTCGACGGCAAGTCGCAAAGCCAAACATCATTCCGAAGACGACGATGGCAAGGCCGACAAAGGTCGTGGAGAAGAAGACCCTGAAGGGAGTGGCGACCCAAGTGTACACTGACCTGGAGTGCAAGTATCAGCCTGTCGACTTCCCCGTCCGAATTCCCACTGTCCATTTCAAGTTCTGTGAGGAACTCGTGGATGTGTGGATTAATGGAACCTGCGACTCCACCACAACTACGACTCCTTCCGGGTATCTCCCTCCCCAAACACCCGCCCCTCTCCACAAACGATCCATCCCAACTGAATCAACAACAACAACAACCACCACAACAAAGAAACCCGAATCTTGATGTCATTCTACATAGTACACATATGAACTTTGATGTTTACATTTTGCTCAAATTTTGTACTTGGATTAAAAAATAAGTTAGTTGATTACTTTGAATTGTATTGTATTGAAGTTTTATTCACACCAGAACAGACATGGAAGGGACTGCCATGAAACTTTATCTCATCACAGTTAATCCACACCACATGCCCCATTATCTTTTTGCTGTGGATAATCCCCTATTTAAATTCAATTGCACAACCACCAAGGTCTGTGTTAATTGTTAGGTACCCTTATAATTTATTTGCTATGGACCATCATCATTAGTCGACCGAGTAGGGAGTTCTATTTTATTGACTCATAAAAATAATTTTGTAATTGTAATTTGACGAGGTTTCTTAAAATTTGCACTATTCAAATGGAAAGCATTGCTAGAGTGTATAATTTATTGCATGTACAAGAAAAATTAAATTTCAATTAAGAATTAACACTGATCCGTAATTTGTGTAGTGCTATTAACTGTGAGTAAAATTTTTTGTAAGACAAAAAAATTATGTTGAACTTTGTAGATTCAGTGTTTTAATATTACAGGGATTTTCTACTTCAAATTGTACAGGTGGCTGAATAGAGTTTAATTGTTTGAGACAATCAAGGCTGTAATTCCCAGGGATCAGTCGAAGCGTTTGTTCAGTCTTTTTATCTACCTGAACCAATGATTGCCTTTGCATAATTATGACTAGACTATACGCCCATACAAATTTAATCTAATTTTTTAGTTTATAATTGCTCGACCATTATTTCGAATAAGCATTGTTTCTTAAAAAATGATTATCATATTAAAAAATTCACATAGTAAGTAGTTCCTGGGTTTTTTATTCCAAAAGAGTAAAAACTCCACGTGCGAAGAATGTCGTGGATTGAAGACCCGGGTATCAAAAACATTAGCTCTTATATTTTTGAAGATTTGGACATTGATCAAGCCTTCCTAAATGTGTCTTCTAACCTCAACGAAAGTCTGTGGCTGTACTCTCTGTCTTCAAATTGTCACTTTGTAAGAAAGGAAAAAAATATCTCACTTATAATGCTGCTGAGAGTTATTATACTTTGTAACTAAATTTAATCTAGTGTCCCTATCAGCGTGTGGGAGATATCGAGTCATCATTAATACCCGCATCAGGAAAAGTTCACAAAGTTTCCACGTGGCATACCACAAAATACCGATTCCGGTCCAGTGGACAATCCCAATTCGTCTCTTTTGATGAAGATGACAAGTAAAGTTGAAACTTTCACTGGAGATGATTCATCTCTCTATATATACTATACAATTATTAATTAGTCCAATCTAATTTTACATGTAAATATTATGTATTCATAGGGACAGAGTTTGTGACACGGACTTTTTGACTTTTGGAGAATTTGGGATTTACAACCTTCAGGGAATTTCAGTCAACCCTCAGGATTCCTGCTCTAAACTCAAAACGGTTCATCCACCAGTCGACATTTATTATCGTGTGTGCCACATACTAGTATATATTACACACTACATTGTATATTCATCTCAAATCATTAAAATGCAAATTGTTGTATTAGCCTGTATCATCGCCATCTTCGTGTACATTGTTCTGGGACTATTGGTGACCCTATGTAAATATTTGTACGCACGTCATCGTCGGCTAAAATCTCGGCTGACGGGAGATGGGACTTACAAAAGTACTACTGATGTCAACAATGTGGAGGACACTGGGATACAGGTCACCACAGAGCAGAAGGCAGTAGAGCAGAAAAAACGTTTACGATCCCTCGACACGTTCAGAGGGTAAAATTTGATGACCTGTAATTTATATTAATGAATGAGTACATACAAAAATGAGTAATTACTGTGTATATAAATATGTAGAATGTGTATTATTGTGATGATATTCGTTAATGATGATGGAGGTGGTCATTACTACTTCTTTGAACACGCCACTTGGGATGGTCTCTACGTTGCAGATCTTGTTTTTCCCTGGTAAAATATCGGTGATACTACTAACTATAATTGCAAGGAGAGGTAATTTGATCAGATCACTCTAATATAGTATGATGAACGCAGGTTTCTTTGGATAATGGGTGTTTGTATCCCAGTGTCCATCAAATCTCAACGTAAAAGGGGTGTGGGCAGACTCAAAATATTTGAGAGAATTCTCCTCCGCTCAGTCAAATTAATTGGGATTGGTTTAGTTCTGGCCACAAGGGTCACAACTTCCGATCTTCGAGACATTCGACTATCAGGGATTTTACAAAGATTTGGAATTTGTTATTTTGTCTGCTCCACTCTGGTCCTCTTCACCATGAATGTCAATATCCAGAAGCAGGTTCGAAATCCATTACTACACTATGAGTCTCATTATCATAAAATTTTAGATTTTAAAATATTTTTTGGATTAATTATACATTTTAGAAAAGTAAAGTGAAGGCACTCATTCAAGATGTCCTCATAATTTGGCCGGGTTGGCTACTAATTCTGATTATTGTGACAATCCATTGTCTCCTCACTTTCATGCTTCCAGTCCCTGGGTGTCCGAAGGGTTATTTGGGTCCTGGAGGTCTGCATGAGAATGGAGCTTGGCCAGCACACTGTATTGGAGGAGCAGCGGGTTATATTGATCGAAAAATATTTTCTTCACGTCATATATTCAAGTATCCAACTGCCCACAGTTATTATATTCCTTTGGAAGGAGGGGAAGAAGGAGAACCTTACGATCCAGAAGGAGGGCTGGGTACTTTGACTAGCATCTTTCAAGTTTGGTGTGGGATACAGACTGGAGTCACCATGCAAGTTTTTCCAAAGGGAGGGAGTCGATTGAAACGTTGGCTAATGTGGGCCCTTGTGATGGGGGGATTGGGGACACTACTTTGTGGAGCCAAGGAAACTGGTGGATGGATTCCCATCAATAAAAATCTGTGGTAAAGATCACATACGTAATTAACTTCCCTTCATTATTTTATAAACATTAGTGTAGTATAAATTGAAATGCTGTGTTTTTTTGTTTTTAAAAAAATACCTATAGGTCATTGTCATTCGTCCTCATCACAAATTGTTTTGCCCTGTTCCTCCTCTCCTTCCTCTACTTCATCATTGACATGCGGGGTTGGTGGTCAGGGACTGCTTTCTACGAACCGGGGATGAATTCAATTTTACTGTATGTGGGTCAAAGTGTGGGCTATAGATGCCTACCGTGGCACTGGCGTTATGGAAGGATGGCCACACATGCCATCCGACTTTTTGAATCCCTTTGGGGTACAACTCTTTGGATTTTGATTGCAATTTGGTTAAATCACAAAAATATTTTTTGGGTCCTTTAAAAATGGCTCTTACATTGAACTAAACAATACACAAAGACATCATTATGAGATATGAGATTTAGATATCATATTACTTAAGTACTATTTACACACGTCTGACGTGGACTCAAATAAATTGTAATTGTCTTTACGTGTATTAGGTACTTTGAAATAAGCACATTCATAGTATCATTTTATTTGGAAGTAATGCATAAAATCCAATAATTCAAATATTCAAAAATAGACAAAAAGAATATTGTAGTATAAAAATACTGAAGGACAACGATATTGCCTAGAAGAAATTATATTACATAGTATCATATTAATTATAATGATCCTCAATGAAAATAATTTACAAGGCGAATGAATTCATGTGAGTAGCTGACCTAACCTCACAAGGATGGCAAAAGGTTAGTTTTTGCAAAAAATACGATAATTGGTAATGTCTTACGAGTCCAAATTAGTTCATTTGAATTAATTTAAAAAGTTACATAATTGAAGTAGAGTATATCTTGCAGGCAATGATTTGCTCTGCGAGTGAAGAAAGTTAGAGAATCTTGTTAATATCAGTAAATATTTACCGTTAGTACTACCAAGGCAAGTAGTACATACAATAGTATTACAAAAACCTGCATTACAAAAATTATCAAAAATAACTTTAAATATTCCATTACATTATTTTGTAGCATAATGCATATATACGACTATTAAGTTTGACACAACTATAAACATATGAGCATTATTGTTCACTTCTGTACGGCTTACGTAATTAATTAAACGTAGAAAATTACTTGGACTTTTTAGATTACATAGACATAGACCATCAAACATCGAATTAGTTATAACAGTAGGTAAAAAAAGTTAAGGATTAATCCGGTACAGTCCAGTAACCATATTACTACTATTATTTAAAGTGAAAGATCGTATTAACAAATCTCACCCATTTTATAAAGATTTGTCCCCTTCGTCCATTCTTTTCTGCTTCTTTGCAATTTGCGAGGTTTTATTACCAGTCCCAGGAGAACCAGTAACCCTTGTTTGTTGAAACCACAATACATTAGTGTACGGACTCTTCGGAGTACTCTCATTCACCTTCGGGCCATTCTTTGATTGATCATTTTGCTTTTCTGGGGTGGATGGTTCAGTTGAATTTCGGTCTTCCTCATCAGAACTCAGAGAAACTAGCTACGAATAATATTTAGACAAGTAATAATTAACAAAATCAAAAATACTTGCAAAACACAAACTTTTAATGCTTGGTATCCTTATTCGGTACTGACCTCACAACTTAGCCGGGAAGTACTCCCCTGCAGCGCCGGTAAGGAAGGAGCTTTGATAGACTTTTGGTTGGTTGACCTCTGCATCTCCCTGAAGGCTTGTAAAACACTCCCAGGCTCAGCAGAATGAGTAAGCCTCTTCTGAGTTACAAGCACTGCTACTTTCAGATATTTTTCTGTATGCGTGAGGAAGCTGGACAGTGAAAAAGTATGACCCGATATTAATATTAAGTATTTTTAAGCTTGTATGAAAAGGGTAATAAAAGAAAACATTTTTTAAAAACTACTTTTTCAAAAAGTCAGTCCCTTCCTGGATCTCCTTCTTCTTTGGGTCAGTTTTGTGTGACAAATTCAAGATGTAAAGTAGCTTTTCTTTTAGCAATTGGTCATTATTTCTCTCAGTCACCTTTGTGTTTTCAAATTGATCAGGATTCTCCAATAAACTTCTCAAACCGTTGAAAGTGATATTGATAGCACTTTTCATGAAATCAAAAAAAATTATTAAAAATATATTTTTAGTATTTTGTGTTTGTGTTTGAAAATAATTACACATGATACTACTATATATGTATAAGTAAATAAGTTTTCTCCTTCATTAATATTTGATGTTACAATAATACCTTCCTGTTTGTTGGACAGCAGCCAGAATGTCTTGACTGGAATGATTCTTGTAACTCAGAATAATGTCTAATAACTCTGCATAATTATTCAGAGAATGGATTATGTCTGTGTGCTCTTTCATCTCTCTCCGGACGGTCGTAATTTTCTCAATCAACGGAGTCTTCTTTTCATTCAAATTGACAATTAACACATTTTGCTCAGCAATAATATCATGGGCATCTTTAATCTTCCGGTTCACATCCTGAAAGTCATTGTAAACGATATCCAATCTGGCCTTGATCTCGACAGCTTGTTTTGTGAAACTCTGGAACCACTCTGTTGATGAGAGGTGATTACCGACTGAGCCTTTTACTGTATTGTCACTGTCCATAGGCTCTGACAAAAGTAGAAAAAAATAAAACACACACATTTCAAAAATTTTAACTCACATACTTACTTACATGTACTTAATTTGTGCTACTCAACTGCGTTGAGTAAATCTCATAAGCAAAATACATACTTAAAATGAAAACAATAAATTACACTCACCTGATTTAACAGCAACGATGGCAGTAACAGTGCTACTTTTGTCAGCCATATCAAATTTTAATTCCAAAATTTAGAGAAATAAATTTTCCGACGCACACTTTGAACAACCGCCACCACCGAAAACTAAGAACAAAAAGTGAGGAGAGTTCTTTTTACACACAATATATCACAACAAAGTACTATTGTAACGTTTTTACAAATGCATGAGGTTTATAAATTATAATATTTTTCTTATCTACATATGTTGTATACCCATTCCACAGAGGAGGACCCTTCATATACATACTGGTAATATACTGGGTAACGGACTTCCTCCCTAAGTATGTATATACATATTGCATCTCGACCCGGCCAGATAAATTTAACAAAAATTAATATGGTCCCGGTCCATATTGCATGTCTGGAATAATAATATCAACGTCCAACAGTCTAGACGCCTGTATAAAATGCATTTAGGTAGGTACTTAAATACACTATGTAGTATGTAGTAGAGTTGTCCACTCTGAAACTAAAATACAATGTACAACACACACATGTATGTACTTAAGTAAAGAGTTGACAAGGTGTGTGTGTCAATATTCAGAACGATAACACATGTTCCATAAGTTCATATTATACAGAAACACAAACATTCTTTAATTGACCCACACACACAAAGTATTTACTTACTATAGTATGTAGTATAGTACTTACTATATGTAGAGCCAGAATTCTCTCTGATTCTGTTTAGTCGACAGAATTTGTCCTTATCATAAACTCAGTTTACTTACAAATTATAAGTTACAATGGATTATTGATATACTATGTATGTAGTATGTTAATTTATGTGTACGAAAAGACTCGCAATTTTACTCTGCATATTATATTCATATACTCATTCTGTATACAATGACTACTTAAAGTTCTTTATCCTTCAGTAACTAAGTAAATATTCTTGTCAGCGTTATTTAGTAAGTCTACAAAAAAAGATATGCACTGGACCAGTAGACGAGAAGTTCGACTTTAATCATCATGAACACGGACGTGAAATGTAACATTTGTATTATTTGTTGATTAGGAGTATTCCTGTCAACTCTTTCAAATAGTTTCTCTAATCAAAATGTTGATGGAGGTCCCATGATTGGTAAAAATTCATCAGCTCAG
>WJFB01002716.1:0-17170 GCA_009870185.1 Pygmarrhopalites habei
AATACATGGACAGAAAACGTATGGGCTGTAAATACGCGGGCATTAAATGCATAGGCAGAAAATACATTGGGTCATATGCCATAAGGCTCAATGTGTTTGCTGCCCATGTGTTTGTAACTCAAAAAATTTTCTAAGTTTTTTCCTTATAGTCCCATGTCCTTTACCCTGACCGTATTTTGGATACAGTACTCGAATTTTTGATGGTGAAACAAAATTTATTGAATAATTTTAACCTCAACTTTCAAACAACTTGAAAGTTGAGGTTAAAATTATTTAGATCCCAATTATAAGAAGAAAGGATTAGAGAAATTTATATATTCTGGGAGAGGAGTTGTTGGTGACAAGATGTGAAATCACTTTTTAGTAGTAGATTTCTCAGCTATAACTTGAGAGGGTTGAAAGCCAATTTGACATGTTTTGGGTCGTTTTTTTTTGAAAACTCTAATTTTGATATTTGGTGTTTGATACGAAACGAAGGAATGATGATGTGAGATGATATATAAGAAGAGGAGGAGGAGGTGAAGGTGTGTAATGAAGGGTTGTGAAGTTGAGACATCCCTAAAGGGTAGGTAATATGTACCAGGAAAAGAGAGTGAATAAAAAACACAATAGAAAAAAGTCCTGGGAAGGATTCGTTTCATACAACAGAAATGTAGAGAGAGAGAGAGAGAGAGAGGACAGTGACATTTACAGTATTAGGCGTTGCTATACTACCAGTTTGAGGATTGGAAAAAGTGTGTGTGTGTGTGTATGTGAGAGAGAGGAAGTAGCATTCCACGGAAGCTCTGACAGGATTTCATTCTCCCTCGTTCACTTTACTCACTGTCAACTTTCATATTAGTTTAGCTCGGATGATACACAATTTCTTTGAAATCCAAAAAAATGAGAGGGAGAGAAATGAAAGTGAACGGAGGTAGAGGTGAAAGTCCAAGTTGGAGGTAGAAGCGAGGGCTTTGGGCCTGAGTCAAGGTTTTGGTGAGTTTACTCTAGAGTCCCAGCACGACTTACATCAGATAACATTTTGTACTGCGTTTAAAACTACTACTGTGGAGAACAAGGGGAAACGTAGAATCTCGGAGTGAACTGCAGAACATTGTCTTTCCCTGTCGCTTTACTCCAAGTCTTTTTGGATAGCAAATTAAATAAGATGAAGGGATGGGATGAGAGAAAGGGAGACATTTTAAAGAAAAGGGATTAGGATGTTTTCTTAGTAGTAGTTTGTATTAAAGGAAGGTAGGTGAAATGTCAAGAAATAAAGGTAAGTTGGGAGGGGGAAAATAAGTTTACTGTGGCATGTCAGCTTGATATCTCCAAGTTACATGCTCTCTGTTGTTATTGTCCCGGGCTCCCGTTTCACGGGTATAATCATCATCCTCATCATTTCTTCTCGTGTTTAAAGCGGAGGGGGAGATCATTTAAACTTCAGTTGGGAAAAAAGTCGAGGACAAAAATCCTGGATAATGTTGGTGTGTGCTGTAAATAAAGACAAGAGGAGGATTTTAAAAGGGAAGGGAGAGATGCATTTACCATTAATTCGTAGAAATTGTTATTGTTCCATGTGTTATATGTAGAAGAAGAGAAGAGAGAGTACATTTTTATTAAGGAATAATTTTGAGACTGTAGAGACTGTAAAGATGAGATTTTTTACTTACTTTTTTCTTTGAAATTCCAGGTTCAATAATGTTTCATGTCAGGCGACGACCTCCAGATTTTCATCATGGTACCCGGAAACGGAAAAAGAAACCTGGGTCTGAGTTGAGAGTAAATCGTAAGTTGTCATTTTGTAATCTTGTTGGTGAATAGTGAATGCTAATTATTATTTATAACCAAGTGCAATACATAGCATGTTGTATACGTAAAATTGATGAGGAAAGTTTGGAAATGTCCTACATATGTATGTTTGAACAGTTTGAAGGGAGACAGGAATTTTATTATGTATGATGAATCAGTAAATGTAACGTGCGCCTTACTGTGTTTTAGGAGAGTTGGGCAGTGGGTACCGGGGAAGTTACGACGGACAAGCTGAACCACTACTAATCGGACTACTTCCTGGTAATTTTTGATAACTTTCTCTTTTCTACAGTATGATGAGTCATATAATCTTGGTAGTAGAGTGATGACAATGTATGAATGTTATGGAATGTTGAGTGGGTAGAAGGGGATGACTTTCAATAGTGTGTGTAAATTTGACCTTCTCTCTAACAAGTAAGTACATACCACCTACATGGTTTTTGTTTTGACATGTTGTGACGTATTGGCACCATTACGTTGCTGTCACAAAATCATCGTGATTAAGTTTTCAGTGTACATTATACGATGTGGACACTGTGGAGTGTGTGTGGAGGTTGTCCAGTGAAATTATGACAGTTGTAAACTTGACATGAGTTCACAAGTGCAATATCCTTAATCAAGGTTCAATAGTTGATTACTTATTATTCTGTTTACTTGTTTTATTAAAATACTATAATATTAGTAGGTTGAGAGGAGTTGGTGTTGTCTGTTACGTTGTGTGTGTGAGGACTATGCATGAAAGTGAATGGTTGCAGAACTCGTCAGAGTTCTAGGAAGGAAATTAGGGGTTTTATATGAGTTATTTTTTTGGGATTGCAATGTTCTGTGAATTTTGTTACGTATTTTCTTTCCTGTTTGGATGAGCTGATGGTGGGGAAAGCATGTCATACTTTTAGTTTTTTTGTAGACAATATTATTTTTACTGTAGGAAGAAAAGAAAATTCCTTAGAGTCGACTCGAGACAAAGACTACTTTTCATTGAAAAATGTAATCAAGATGGTTATACATAATTGAGGATCTATGTCTATGGTTCTTTTAATTGATGTACACACACGACACACACATAAAGTCTGGAGGAAAGGAGAGAGAGAGAGAGATCAAAGGAAAGTTTGAGTGATTGAACTCAAAGTTCCAGCATGATCTAGTAAGAAACCACTCTTTCACTCTGAAGAGTTTGAGCTTGTGTGGTTTTCTTTGAAATTGAATCTTATGTACTTAGACGGTAGACACACTTCGGAATCTCAAGTTGTAATGACTTTTTACAACTATAAGGTTCTACTGACCTACCCGCCACTTTACTTTACTCTCTGACCAAATGATTCTCTCTGCTCAGTGTGTTTGAGTGTGTGCAGGTTTAACTCTTCTCCAGGGAGAAAGATACGTACACATAGGGAGGGCACACTTTGACATTCTAGCATATCATTTTCCTCCTCCAGTATTTACAGTGGAGTGAAATGTTGTACAATGAGGTGAATGCAAGTTTGATACTTGTCGTTGGGCAATCTGGAGAATGTACGTCTTGTTCCTTCTTTTCTGAGGAAAAAAAGCTTTTCATGTTGTTTTATTGAAAGATGGGTGAGAGAGAAATGTGTGGTGGTGTGTACTATGTGGGGAATTGGTCAGCTGTGTATGTGTTGTGTGTAGGGGAAGACAAAGGTTTTTGGTGGAGATGGAGAAAGTGAAGAGAATACCAAGTGTAATTTTGTTAGAATTATTTAGCTATTAGACTCTGTTTGATGTATTGGGAGTGAAAGTCCATGTACACACAAAGTGGAAGGATATACAATACACATTGGTTGTAGGGAGGAAGTGGAACAGCTTGATTTTTGACGTCAGTCAGTCATTATTCCAAATGTTGTTTTTTTGTGTTCATTCATATACGGTCGTGATAAAGATAAGAAGACAAAGTGCTTTGATTTTTTGTGTAATTTTTCTATGGGGAAAGCCATGTTGTGTTTTTTGGAGAAAGTCATTCGAGTGTTCACATGTATTGTCTGTCTGGTGGTGGGTTACCAAGAATGATTTCGTACAGAAAAATTTGGGACAAAGTACAATGTCACAACAATCTCGTCATTCTTGCCTTTTGCAGCTTGACGGATTTAAATGGATTAAGCGTAAATTTTGTCTTTGCCCTTTGATCTTCCTCACACACGTGCAGGGTACAGGGATACAGATAGAGATCGTCTAGAGATTATCAGGCGAAGAAGATTGTCTTTGTAGCTCCATGTGTTTTTGTGTTTGTTCTACATTAAAGATATTATTGGAAGTTCCAATTTGGAACACAAATATTTTTATAAATTGAATATTTGTGAGATGAGGGTAAAAGTTGTTTGGTTTTTATGTGTAAAGTTTAGTCTGGGCTGAGGCTTTGAAGTTTGACTAAGTCTGACGAAGTAAATGGAACGCTGTGTGTGTGTGTGTGTGTGTGTGTGTGTGTGTGTGTGTGTGTATAGCTTCATAACATTGTGTATACTATGTGGAGGGAAAGCTAGAACTTTTTTTGGTTTTTTTGATGGACTTTGTATACGTGTAATCCTCTTTTAGTATGAGTTTGCAAAGTAGATACAAGTGGTAATGTGTAGTGGAGAGTATCATAATGATGGGAAGAGGGAATCTAATGGTAGGCGATGATTCTGTCTAATCTTATGGCATTTGTCCCATGAGATTGAACATAGTTAAGAGTATGTGTGGATGGAGGACTATGAGAAGGTGATACGGTTCATGAAGCCTTTGAGGATTGGATGAGATGAACCAGAATCCTGTGTATTAGTGTGTGTGTCTGGTTTCCATCGCCTTATGGTTTATATTAGGATTTTAGGGTTGGAAGGACGAGAATGACGTGTTAAAACTCCCAAAGGTAATTGTGGAGTGAGAGTATTCTCTGTGTAGATGTATGCTAATGTAGTGTGTTAGGGATGGGAATGTTGGAGAAAGCACATGCTTTGTGTTTGAGTAAAGTAAAGTGACGACGGAGGAAAGTATATGGTTGTTGTGAGAGTACCAAGTATGAACTTGTTGAGTATGGATGCTGGTGTGATATATGACTATGACTATGAAGATTTGGACTTTAATTATTATGATTTTTTATGGGGGGTGGTAAAAAATCCCTTGTGCTTTGTGTTCATTGGCCTTGTGAATTCATGAGCCTCCGGTAGTGTGTGTGTTGTGCTAAATTGATTCTATTAGAGTAGACAAAATAGTTTGAACCGGGTTTTTTGTGGTTTGTGAGGTGGATTTAGTTAGCTTACACTGTGTGAGTCGTGTAAGGTATAATGAGTAAAAGTCGATGAGTAGATATGGAATTTTTTTTTCCTAAATAGGAAAAGATAAAGATAAACTAACATGGATGATTCGGGTTGCATCAGGGAATTTTGGGTAGGAATAAAAAATTTTTGTGGTTATGAATTAATTAAGAATGTATGACATGAGGTTGGATGTAGCTGAATTACATTATTTTCAATTGGGAATCTCTCTCTCTCTCTCTTAAAACATTGGTTGGTTAGCTGTTGTTGACTGGAGACAAGGAAAATGACGACATGAAGTAATTTATTATTAATAAGGTTTGGTCAGTAAATTGGAATTTAGAGTAAGGGGTTGGATGGATGTGAGGGTAGTACACAGGACAGTTAATGATATGGTGGTATGCTTTTCTCTCTTTCGTGGACACATGTACGTACATGTGGCATGATAATCAGGAGAGGACAAGAATGAGAGAGAGGGAAAGGAAATGGGAATGTCAGTCGCTAGGGGATCTCCTGAGTTTACCTTGAAATAAGATAGGAGTGTGTATAAGGAGAAAAGAGAAAATAACAAGAGTTTCATGATTCCTAGAATACTGAGTTTCATTGCAAATTGACTAGACAACTGAATTGGCGTTCCCTTTTCTTTCTTTCTCTCTGTTTGTTGAGGTAGTAGTAGTATGTAGATAGGGGGTTTGACTTGACTCGACTTTCATTTCATGTGTGGACAGGATATGAGTATTGTTGGTGGGCTGGTTTTTTTTCTTCACTCTGATTATGTTCTAATGCTATTGTCTATTGTTCAATGTCAGTGTGTGTGTGGATGTGGGGGATTTTGAAAGGGAGTGAGAGGTTTTTCTATTCTTTGTGAAGATGAGAGAAAAGAGTAGAGGAATTTGTACAAATTGTGGTTTGATGGTCCGGGTGTTTTTTGTCTCTATTCTTTTACTCGGCCTTCCTTTCTAATTCTTTCGTTTGTCTGTCTTGGAAAGGGTTTTGGTTTTGTGTTACAAAAGGTTCGGGGTAACGAGATCTTTGTCCCGTGTACACACACAAGGAAGGATGTGTGTAGACAAGAAATAGAAAACAATCTTGTGTTTCTTGGTTGTTCTGTGCATAGGATTCAAATAACATTGTGTACGTGAGAGAGAGAGAGAGGGACGGGAAGAGAATGAATGGGCGGGGGAGAAAATGCAAGTTGTCGTCTAAGGTGAGGATACATATCACCCGGGTCTACAAACAAACATAGCCTATTCTCGGGGTTGTAGTTGGGTACGGAAAGCTTAAGGTGAACTGTTTAGCTGTCATTCCACTGTCAGATGCACTCTGATGATATTAAATTTATGTGTGTGTGTGTACTATCCTTCTGTTGAAATTATTGAGCTTTGAATTGTAGATTGTTTTGTTCTTTTTTCCTACTTGTACATGTGTAGTTGGATAATTTCTTTTGGATTTACCCTAAAACGAAGAAAAAGGTTGATAATGAATTATTTTCCTGGTGGCCGTGGGGCGTTAAAGACGTTAGAGACAGAGAGAGGCATTGAAGGGAAAGTAAGCTTTCTCTCTCTCTCCATTGTTTTATTTTTAGTCTTGCCTTTCTCTTTCTTTCTAAAAAGGATGGATTTTTTTGGTTGGGGGTGTTCTGGACTGGTATGAATTTGGATGGAGAATTATATTGGAAGTGCGAAAGGATTTTTTTTGTTATATTAGGAAGAGTGATAGAAGGAGACAGAGACAGTTTGCTGATCTGATAGTGTCATTGCAAACAGGCAGTTGGTTGTTGTGTTGTGTGTGTGTCTGTTCTGTCTAGCATGAGTGTCATGTATGTGTATACTGTAGAAAAAAAAGGATGTCGGTCGGAGGGGGAAAGGGAAAAGAGGGTTAAGGTAAAGTAGAATGTGATATTTTGCGAGTTGAGTACACACACAGTGTTTGTGAATAGAATTATAGGGACAGGGAGGAGCAGCGCAGTGTGGCTTTTCTTGTATGTGTGTGAGTAACAGAGAGAGAGAGATAGGATGTTATGGTGAAAATTAAAGGAATGAAGGGAAAGAGGGAATTGGGGACGGTTTGCATGATTCTATGTGTGTGTGTGAAGCGATGCTATTGCGTTTCAAGCCCAAATAATACAAATAATAGGGAATGACATTAACCATCGATTTTCAATTGATATACTGTGATGTCTGATGTGCAGTTTTTCTCTCTTTTTTGAGTTTATTGAGTAGTCTTTTTCCATAAATTTTCATTTTCTATTCCATTCTGTCAGTGAGTTTTTTTTAGAAAAATGGAAAATCAAAGTATTAAAAATTTAGTCACCTGCACTTAAGATATTTTCCTGTCCTTTTTTCGCTTGGGCAGGTATTCAAACTAAAAGGTTTTGATGGGAGGAGGCGAGGAGGTAGAAACTAGAAAGGGAATAAGGAGAAAGTAGAATTTTTGAAACATAATGTACACACTACCATTGACATTGGTGACTAGGGTCAATAGAGAATGGTGGTACATTGATTTGATGGAGGATATTGTGCAATTTGACTAGGATGAGAGAGAGAGAGAAGGGGAGGGGAGTGGAAGGAAAAGAATAGATATAATTTCTATGGGGGAAAATAGGCGGAGACTTAGACTCCTCTCGGAATTATTTATTATTAATATGCTTTTGTTGGTAATGTGTGTGGAGGAACGCCTTAAAAGAAGTAGATCGGAAAGGCATGTTATGTATAAGGAGAGAGAGAGAGAGGTCGATATTGATGAAGTGGGGATATATTGTTGTAATTTCCTGCGTTTTTTGTAGGTATATTTTACTGTTGATTGTGGACGACGGGACAAGTTACAAGGTTGTCTGCGGTGTGTGGAGTCATAATGATGACGATGAGCGGATTCGTGAATTGAATGTTTGGGTTTAGGTAGGATAATTCTTGATAATAAGATGGTGATAAGAAATAATGGATTGTGGATCGTTTTACGGAGTTTTGTACCTGCACTACTGCTGTGGTTGGTTGTTACATATTATTCTCAAAGTCGAGTAGATTTTGAGTGTGTAATGTAAGGAGTAAGCTGTTGAATCGATAGGGCAGGTAATTATGGTGTGTGTATATGTGTATGACGGGCAGTCGAGTCATGTCTTGGAAGTAAAGACGGGCATTATTATATTCAGTACTATGGATGGATGTAAAATTTAGAATAAATTGTGTTGCATGTTGTGTTTGTGTGTATGGGGAGTTGATTGATTTTCAATAGTCATGGATAATTTGTATGGACGTTGCGTGAGGGTCAGGAGAAAGTTAATATTTAAAGAAAATTGATACGAATTGTATACTTAATGTTGACAAGTTTCTGACACGAGAATTTATATTATTTTTTATTGTAGATGGGAGTGAGACGGGACGACGGATCGCATTAAGTGGTAAGGATTATTGTTATTATTTAATAGGATTTGTTCCAGGAATTTTGTTATTTGAATTAATTGTCGATTCTCAGGTGGGAATGACTCGGATGTGACGGAAGTTGGGAGTGACTGGGCTGGGGGTAGTGGGTTACAATTAGCTGGATTGAAACCACGACATTGTGTCATTGCGTGTCAAAAAGGTAAAATTATCTCTGCCCTTCTCTATATTTCAAGTTCAACGGAATTCTTGGAGCTGAATTATTATTATTTCTTTGATTGGGTTTAGTTTGGGGTGAAGTTAAATATGCTTATATTAATGTGTAAATTTACAGAGGAAGGGATCGTGACTTTGACTCCGTCGTCCAGAGATGCGGACATTTATGTCAATGGCCAGAGAATCTATGAGACGACGATGTTACAGCATGGGACTATCATTCGATTTGGGCGAACTCATTACTTTCGATTTGCTCAGCAACGAGGGAGACCGTTTGCTGAAAGGTTCGTGTGCATCCTTGTTTGTCTATCTCTTTTCAACACTGTACTTTCACTCCATGGCCAGCTTCTGTCATTTCTCAAAGGACAATTCCAATATAGGAATAACGCCTTGTGGAATCTAGCTCACAATTGCTTTCAATATCGTGCTGCAGCACCATCACTATCGTTTTTTAAAAAAAAAACTATTGTATTACACTTTAAGTATAAATTGACAAGTTGCTTGTATGGTCTGGTTCTAAAATTTACCTGTCTTTTATTAATTTTAGCTCTGTCTTACTTTCAAAAAATTTATTATATTAATTGCGGAAAGGGAACACATATTTTAAAATTACGACAATAATTATTATTAGTGTTGGACGGTGGCAAGTTTTTTTTAAAAAAATTATCTATCTTTCTCTGCAGCTACTCATGGAAATTTAATTTGTACTATTAATTTATTTTTCTTCAATGGTTTGGTTTTTTGGCTCACTCTGTGTATCAATGGTGCTTGTGTATACTGGTAATATAGGGAAGTGGCAGAATCCTCACAGACCGTAATGACCGGCGGTGGTAGTGTAACTCAGTCTCCACCAATGTCCCCTCATGAGGAAATGCCCAGGTGATTGTTAACGTCCTTCCTTTCTCTGTACTCTCTTTTTTGACTCATACATGACACGTGTATGCGGGTCATTATTTTTATTCATGATTAACCAAGGTGATAAAATTAATGAAGGTGGTAGTGATGTACGACCAATGATTATCCGTTCGTCGGCAATTACAAATAATTGTTATTTTTTTGCTTGTCACTGTTATGAAGAATACTACATTGTAGTGCATGAATTTTGAAGTGTGTTGTCTAAAATTGCTAAGCAAAAAATAAATTTAATTTTAGCTACCTCAAATTATTATCTGTAGTGAAATAAGGGAAATAGAGGTTGATGTTAAATATGATTTTTCTACAGAACAATACGAGCGGACTCCATTCTCCCTGCCACACTAGAACTTCCCGAAGCGGGTGAGGAAGGATTCCTTGCTGCGGTCATCGTGAACGTGTCCCCCACCACACTCCAGTTCAAGCTCGCTCCCACCTACTCGCTCTACTTGGCTGCAAGATATCGGTACGCTTAATTTGCAATTTTTCCAAATTTTTTTCATGGTACACTCTACTGGCATCCGTCCTTCATTCAATTTGACTATGAAATTGATTCTAATTTGTTTTGTGTGTTTGTTTTCCAACAGTGCGACGACCCACTATCGTAAGAGAAAGATACTTATTTAATAAGAATTAATAAGTATTCAGTTAGTTATAATAGGAGTATATGTAACTCTGTGTTTATTTATGAAAGGACCCGAAGCTACACCTCACGAGCGAGCTCATTTGCTTTCAGCTTTCCTTCTCCGAGTGGCTCAGGTATGTAATATATGATTGGCGACTAGTACTGACGATGTGAAATAAAATAATTATGTAAACTAATTTTTTGAATTTAAACTTTGAAAACAGATTCTGATGCAGACAGTGCAGGAGCGAAATTCGGATGGAAACATGTTGGCATTTTGGATGGCCAACGCTTCAGAGTTACTTCATTTTCTCAAATCAGATAGACAGATTGGGGCCTTCTCTCTAGATGCTCAAGGTTAATAGATCAATTAGTATGATGTAAAGATTTGTTTTGACATACAGTTTATTAAAGTGTATTTTCTTTTCTTGTAGATGTACTGGCTGAAGTCGTTCAACTCGCCTTTCGACATTTGGTGACGTGTATTCAGGCTGAACTTGCAAATCTTATTGGAAACTTTTTATTGGAACGCGATGAGGATGATGAAAAAGCTACAACACCGGTAAGTTGTCAGTCATTTCTTTTGTTAATCATGAATGTTCACAATATGAAAAGTAGGGGTTCTTTCCAAAAAAATGAATAATAAAATATTGTTAATATTGTTGAAAGGAGGGGTAAGCAAGTCTAAGAGGTTAGTTTATTGAACAGGAACCAACTTTCAGAGTTTATTTAGTGATAAAATATGAATTCGGATTCTCATGATCAAATATGCTGTTGTACAGGAGGAGGTTGCTTTAGAAATTGGTAGGAGGAGAAGAAATTGTGGAACATAAAAGTGTCATTTTAATTATTTTTTCCCTAGCATAATAGATTGTATTTTGAAGATCAAATTTAGTATGGCTATGAATTTGTTGGCGGTAGGATGTTATTATATATGTGGATGGTCTAAAGGGAATGACCTACTTAATATTGTTCATGAAATGTAGCTGTATACAATATGGAGTGTACATGTGTATGCTCTCTACTTCCTTCCTTTTTCATGAACCAAAGAAATGAATAATTGAAAAGGAGGGACGGAGTGGTTTTCTCATAAAAGTGGTTGAGAATTGTGGCTGAAATGGGAGGTAAAATAGTCTTTAATAAAGAATTTATGTGTAGAATATATAAGAAGACCGAGAAAAGGTTTTGTATAGTTTTAGCACTACATTGAAGGGAGGGTCGGGCAATGCTGACTTCCTATACTGGGGTTTTGCATGTATGTGTAGGAAATTTCCAGGTGAAGTCTTTATTTGCAAGCTTGTCTATGTAACAAGGGTTTTTTTACTTACTAGTTTCTGATTTTATATAAGGGAATCATAAATAAATCCAAACTAAAGGGAAACATGATGACGGAAGAGTATGTTATTTCATTAGTAGTTGTGGTTGACTTTTTCTCTCCATTTTTGAAGGGTCGCCTTATAATGTGATTGAGGCGTTTTTCAACTTGTGGCAAAGTGTTTCAGAGAAAGAAAGGAAAATGATTTTACTGCTTTCTCCACTGCGCTAAGTACATTGTGTGTAGAATGAATAGGGAATTGAGGGTGTCTTCCTTTATACTTAATAATGTTGATCCAGCAAGTGATATTCATTTCATTTTTTAGCAGGTTTACATTTTCTAGGGAGTCGTCAATTTTGTTTACTTTATTCATCAGTACCGAAGTGACACTGTCACTCCTCCCTCTCCCTTGTAATATCCTCATATGGACAAAATGAAAAAATGTTGCCCATATTGAGAATTGAGGGTAGAAGTCAATTTTTATTTTATATTACTGGAACTGATTGAATTTTTTTCAAATAATCCTTCTCTTGGCATTGAGAATGTTAGGAATTAATCAATTATTCATAAATTGCCAAAGGAAATAGTGTGTACTATTGTTGCTACACGAGGATACATAAATGTAAGGGGTTGAGAAATATCTTACACGTGAAAGTAAATATAATTACGTAAACTATTTAAAGGATTATCCATAACTTATGGAACAACATGAGTACAATGTTGTTCCAGTACATGGGCTATGTCGGAAAAAATGTAATTGTAGTTGTACAAGTATGGACATTTACGAAAATGTTTACTCACTCGGGACACAGAATAAAAAAGGAAGAAAAGAGTAGTTGATTCAATTCGGACTTTATCGAGTCAAGAGCAAATATATACACATGCACAGGTTTGTGTGTGTACATGTTTTGTAGAATAATACTAAGGTAGAGTCCAGCAACTCACTTTTATAATATACTCACTCATTACGGCGGCCTTTAATAGTGTCTCTGGACGGTGGATTTTCATCGATTTTTATTCGAGAAGAGGGTTCGTGTTCAATGGTATATGGAATATAGGTATATTTTGTAGTAGGTAGTTGTTTGTGCGGTCAAGTTAAAAGTGTGCCACTTAAGTGCCTTTTGACGTTGAAAGATTAATGTTTGTTGACGATACAATGTTAGGATGGGTTTAAAGTGTGACAAGTCATGAAAACACCTTTTTGTACATCACCTGCTAATTAGATGAAGGCATGTATTACGTGATGGCTTAAAAGACAATGAAAATGTACAGGGATATAAATGAATGAAGGTTTTTAAAAATTCAATTTAATATTATTATTTCATATTGTTTTTTTAACTTTGTATTTATAGATTCTTGGTGTTTTGGGGTCAGGGATGACTCTTCTAAGGAGAACACGGGTGAATGCAGCACTCACAATTCAACTCTTTTCCCAACTCTTCCATTTTGTAAATATGGCCGTGTTTAATAAGGTGAGTTAATTAATCTTTTACAATAATGTTAAGTTTATTAATAGGACAAAATTCTATTGCAGGGCACCTTTTTCTATTATTAGAAAAATAAATTATGGTTTTTAATAATTGTTGAGGCCTAGAATGCTAAAGCGTCTTAACTGTCCTAAACTGAAAAGTTTTTAGTACATGGAATTTTGACCTAGGGGCTCCACTACTACTAGTACAACTAGAAATACATAATAGAGACAGGAGACGGATGAAAAGTTTAATCATACATTAGGCATTTGGTCCAAGTAGGTAGAGAGAGAGACGGAGAAGGAGAACTTTGACACTTTGAATTTGCACATTTCCGTCACGATTCATTTGCCTACTCTAGTCTCACATACACGCCTAATCTTCAACCGGAAAGAAAGTAAAGAATTCAAATACGAATGACTCGAACTTTCGACAGGATATACTCAAAATTTGGGATATATTCTCATAATTTTTAAATTAAAGTTTTAACTGAATTTCTTGTCTGGAACTTGAAAATAAATTAGTATTGCTGTTGGTGAGATCGACTCGTCAGATTAATGGAATTTAAGATGTTTTTGTATTTATATTGTGGGTGTGTGGAGGAGGAGAGTGTATAGGGAAAGTCTCTAGAGAGATTCTTGATGGAGAGCCTACAGGGAGATAAAATAAAATGTCTACGCTATCATTTGTTAGGAAAATAACTAAAATTTTCAGACATTGTATCGATTCTGTAGGTATTTACTGTTGAACAAAGTAGCATAAACTTTACCAAAGTTAACTAGCTAGTTTCCATGGGGGATAATTTTTTTGGGGAAGTAGCAGAAGTAGTCAGAGGTCTTTATATGCCCGTAATTTTTCTTACTTGTTGTATATTTTATGGATGGGTTTTTCCAAGTACCTGCCTTCCTTCCTTGATTTACCTGGGTCGACGGATAATTTATATGTACATGAGGTATTAGCCATTAGCTACTATGCATATACTATATAATGAGTGATGATTATATAGTTGATGGTTGGTTTTTGGAAAAAAGAAGATAAATCCAAATGATTCCCCCAGTACTTCATTATTTTGGTCAATCAGTCGATGAAGTAAATGGTTTGTCTTTATTAGGATGAATTATACATTATGCGGCCCGTGTTGTAAAAATAGAACGAATATGTAAGGAAGAATAAAGGGGTTTGTATAATTTCCCCTATTCTCGTATTACCAAAAGACCAAAAATAGTCTTTTTTGTGACTTGTGACGATCGAAATTTATTTGTGTGTGTTGTCTTTATTGATTTCCATTGATTTTTGCGTTTGTTCAAGTGGTCATTGCGTGTAGGGATAGTTGTTGTGTCATGTACTGTGACTGTGATTTTCAAATGTTTGAGCGAAAGGATGAGAAAAATAGAAATGTGTAGGTTAAAATATATGGGTTGAGTTACGTATAATTTTTTTAATATCTAATTTTTATGACATAATGGAATGAAATTGTATGTTTATTGTTTTCCAGGTGATTGGAATGGATGGTGGTCGTAATTACTGTAGTCGTGTTTGGGGAACGAGATTACGAAGACGTTTGAATCGTATTGAAGCCTGGGCTGAGAAACAAGGTTTGGAGTTGGCCGCAGACTGTCACCTTGTCCGAGTTGTTCAAGCCTCTCATCTTCTGCAGGTAAGATTTTAACTTTGGAGTAATTAAATTAGTCAGGGGATTGCGAGGATTAACATGATAAATGAAGTCAATAGGATAGGGTTTCCCAAGTCAGGCCAAGATTTTCAATTTGCGTAAGGTGTGTGTGTCAGGATTAGGGATGTGGAGGGATTTCCCTGTCCAATTTGTTTTAAGAGTAAACCTGAAACGAGAGTAGAGATTAGAGAGACTGGTGACCAGTGATTAAAAGTTCTTGACATTTCATTCGGTGATTTTATTGTGTTTGTGTTGTGAGTTGAAACTTAAAAATGATTTTTTGGCTGGACAAATGTAATCTCATTAACTTTTAGGAGTCTGTTGTTGTTGCGGGATAAAATGAAAGGACTGCATTATATTTGTCTTTTTTAGCAGTGTGTAGAGTATATGTTGACTATGATTCCGGGCAGTGTCCTTGACTCGCGGATTCAATGAGATCTTTACTACGTATATTGATGGTGGAGGATAAGGAGAGAGAGTATGCAGTGCAATAGGATTGTAGTAGGTTAGCTGCGTAGCTTGTTACTAATGTTTGCTCTTGGAAAATTTTGTTTGTGTTGAATTCTACGTCTGTTTCATACAGGGACACTGCTGAAGGCGGTGTCGTATTCCTTAGTTGTGTCACCAATGACTAGGAAATAGGAGGATGTGTATATTTTTCTTGAGACTAAGAGTATATGTCATGCAAGAAGTTTTGTAGTTGGGGAAAAGGGGAATGGGAAAGGTCAAAAGATGACTCTTGTCCACATGACGAGTTTTGTTTGTTTTACATTCAATATATAGACTGAATACACCCATACATACATGTATGTCATGATGATAGTTGAATTCGTAATTTTTCCACAGAATGTAATGTACTCTAGATGATGATGAATTGGGAGGGATGGTTGTGAATGCAACCATTTCATATTTATTTATATGACACTGCAATAATGGATTAATGAAAATGATGCATGTTATTTATTTTGGGTATATTTTTTTTTCAGTCTCCTAAGAATACACCAGACGAGTTGGCTACGGTGGCCAGTAGTTGTTTCAAGTTAAATTCCTTGCAGTTGAGATGTCTACTCATGAAATATCAGTATGAGTCGGATGAAGTTCCAATTCCACCGGAAGTACTGGAAGGGATAATCAAGGTAAATTATGACTCATGTATTTTGATTCTTTTTGTGTTCTTGACTGAAATGAAATGACATTTTTGAGTGGGTTATTTTATTATGTTATTTGGACTGAATTTTTTTTTTAAAAAAATAGTTTGAAATAGTCACAAAAATAAATAAATTTTTAACGAGTTACAGACAACATTTAAAAGTTAGCTGGGTGGAATAATGTCGTTATATTTGATCACTCGTTTGATGATCGGTAGCTTAAAGGTATCTCAGCTCTGCATTCAAATATTTATTACAGTAAAAGTTTCTTTAGCTCAGGAGTGTTGTGTGTCAGCTGGGATGACAGTAATTTTTATCATTTAAAATGTTATGACTTCATGGTACTGTCTGGGTATTATTAGAAAGTAGTGCGGAATGATTTGGAGACATTTGAAGTATGAGTCTATATTATAAAATACGGGGAAGGAGGGGGGTAGTTAAAATGGGGGTAGATGAAGATGAAAAACTAATAAAGTATGAAACATTGTCGGTGTCATGTTTTGTGTGCTTGCTATTTGTAAGTAATAAATGAGAAGGAGTTAGGTACTTCGGGGGAAATCTGAATTGCATAAGCTTTGGACCCTTTTTTATATGTAATTTATATAGTAGTCATATTACTTTGAGTAATTTTTTTCATCGTCATTTCAAGTCTTCTTTTGTCATAAGAGGGAAAGAGTATGGTGGTGGTTCTCTGTGTGTTTTTTTTTGAAATTTCCTATCCTGTGTACCAACCAAAGTGTATTATTATACATATTCTTGAATGTATGAGTATACGTCAAGGTTGAAAAGTTAATTTGTCTGTGACTATTAAAAGTAAAAAGTACCTCCAAGTCTTTCCTGTTGTAAAATAAAGCTGGACGATGTGCTGTGCCTCCAAAGATTTTTTGACTGCTACTCTCTTACACTCTCTCTCTAGTCTTGGGTAGGGTTTTATGTGCAAGTCATAAAGATTTTATGAATGTCGGATGGAACTGGAGCTGGGAACATTCTACATACACACAGATACACGTTAGTTTAGTATGAATGATGAATTTCTGCGAATTTCCCTTGTGGTTACCAAACAGGTCTGGAGGGAGAAGACGAATATTTATACATTAGCTATATATTGAGTAGTCCATATTTTTACTCTCTCTAAAGAATTTAAGTTTTCTCCATAAAGTCTGAAGCTGTTCATAATGGAGTGGAACGAAAAAAAGTGTTTTTTAATCACCCGTTTCTCTTTCTAGAATCTAGAGTCTAGATTTAAAGCTAATCGAGGAGAATAGACATTGGAAATCTGCGAGGATTTTTGAATACTGACTTGCTACAGGGTGGCCCAAAAGTCACTTTAAAAGTAAATAATTTTTCATTCCTAGAGTTTTGATCGTGGAGAGATGGGTTTGATGACAAAACATAGCCCATTT
>WJFB01002717.1:0-17169 GCA_009870185.1 Pygmarrhopalites habei
GGACAGAAATGTTTGGCAAATTTACTTGGATAAAGAAGACTTTGAGAAGGCAAAAGATACATGTGGTAATGATCGAGAAAAACTTGAATCCATTTCAATGCGACAGGCTGACTATTACTTTGAGCGAAAGCAGTAAGTTGAAAGGAATGTTTGTTGAGCATGACAAACTTTTACTTTTTTAAGTTATAAATATTGAATACGGATACAAAGTTATAGCATTATAAAAATATTTGACAACTTTTCAGGTATGAAATGAGTGCCATGTATTACGCTATGACCAGAGCCTCATTTGAAGAGATTGCCCTAAAATTTGTTCAAATAGACGACACACATGCTTTGAAAACATTCCTAGAGAAGGTGAGTGGATTTATCATTCCGTCACATAAAAAATAGCAAGTAAGAACATAATAAAATGGTAAAATTTACTCTATTATGTATTATGAATTACAGAAATTAAGCAGCTTACAACCTCATGATATGACAAAGATTACTATGCTTGTATTTTGGATTACCGAGCTATTCTTAAATCAGTTGGGCTCACTTCGAGATTTTGGAAAACAATCATCAGCCGAATACAAAAATTTGGAAGAAGAATTTCTAAAATTTATGAAACAGCCAGCTGTCAAGGTATGTTATTAAATTTATTAATACTTTGGTGTCACTTTTAAGTTGAAATTATAATAGTTTAAGTATTAATTAAAACTGCATATTTCTAGGAATGTGTTTCAAATAACAAGAAAGCGATTTATGATTTAATGGCCAGTCATGGAGATCGAGAAAATTTGGTTCATTTTACTTTGGTTATGAAAGATTATGATGAAGTGATTGAAAATAACATTACCAGTGGAAACTATAAAGAAGGTATATATTTTTTTTTAAAAAACAGTAACTGTGGGACTATATGCATCATTCATTTCTGTACAACAATTTTTTCTGGAGAAATTAAATACTGCTTTGTATTTGTATTTTTAGCATTGATAACTTTACAGAGAGAAAAGGATGAGAAACTGTATTCTCGATTTATTCCCATTCTTTTGGATAAATGTCCAAAGGAAACAATTGATGTCCTTATTTGTTCTGGCAAGATGCTCAACCCAGTCAAATTGTTACCGAAATTCTCATCAAAACTTGATCCAGATATTGTAAATAATTATTACAAATTCAAATTTTAAAACTACGATAATAAATTAATTCTTAGGGGAATAGTTAACTCTTACATCTTTATTTTTACCAGGCCCGGCAGGTGACTCGATACTTGGATCACTGGGTCACGAATTTGAAGATAAAAGATCAAGCAGTTCATGATTACCTCATGTCCTTATATGTTCACTTTTATTCGCCAGAGTATTTAATGGACTATTTAGAAGCACAAGGGACAGATTTAAATCAGATTCGATATGATCCCAAATATGCTCTCATGATGTGTCTGGAGAAGAATTTACACCAGGCAACAATACATTTGTACACAATCATGGGACTTTATGAAGAAGCTGTGTCATTAGCAGTTCAAGGTAAACTTTCTCGTGGCATTTTTTTTGAAAAAATGTATATGATGTTATTTTTAAAAACTCGAATATTATCCACATTGCAGTGGATTTGGAACTGGCAAAAAGGACAGCAGATGTACCAGACCAGGATCAAGAGCTTAGGAAGAAATTATGGTTAACAATAGCAAAGCACGTAGTCAAAGAGAAAAATGACATTCAACAGGCCATGGAGTTTTTGCAGGTTACAATAATGAGAATGTAGAATTATTTTTCCAATTTAAAACTGTATTCAATCAATCAACGCAATCTGTTCTTACATGTCTTTTTTTATTTTACAGTTGTGTGACTTGCTCAAAATTGAAGACATCTTACCCTTCTTTCCTAATTTTGTCACAATTGACCATTTTAAGGATGCCATTTGTACTTCCCTTCAAGAGTACAATCAACATATACAAAAATTGAAGGATGAAATGGAGGAGGCTACCAAATCTGCTGAAACAATACATGAGGATATTTTGTCTGTTCGAAATAGGTACATAACAGCAGATATGCTTTTCACACTAATTTCAAAAGTCAAAATTTTGAATAATAAGTTAGAAAATATAAGTTGGAAAAAATTTAATATGGCGAATTTTTTACTTTTCCCAGGTGTGCTATCGTACGAGCTACTGATCAATGTACTCTTTGTGGAGTTCCTCTACTTATTAAGAATTTTTATGTATTTCCCTGTGGTCATCAGTTCCATGCAGAATGTCTTTTATCCGAAAGTATGTTACACTGTACTATTGTCGTTGTGTGAACATTATTTTGATACATTCTACAAAACCGAAATATAATTATTAATTGGCTGTTTTAAACATTTATTTAAAGTTATACCGCAGCTTAGTCAACCGCGGAAAACCCTTCTTATGGACTACCAGGTAATTTATTCTATCTTGGTCAAAAATATATTCCTTATCTCAACTTATCTGTAATATTTGAATAATCTAAATTGAATATTTGTATGCTACTTATTTGCAGAAAAAACTGGGGGAGGTTTCCTTGAAGCATGATGTCTTGTCTACAGGTTCGGCAGTAATCAGCGTCAGAGATCAAATCAAGTCAGATATTGATGACATTATAGCATCAGAATGCATCTATTGTGGTGATAATATGATAAAGTAAGTCATTTAACATAAATTTTAAAAAATGTTATGCACCATATTGTTGACTTTCAGAGAATTTTTTCATTTATGATATTTCTAAAAAAAATTGCAGACAAATCGATGCACCATTCATTCCAGAAGAAGATTACGATAGGACACAAAAAGAGTGGGAGTAGATACAAGAGCGAACAATAAACAAACAATTTCATTTTTTCGGGAAAATTTTATTTATATGAAAACGTTATTACATCCTTTATATATTCAAATTATTCAAAATGGCATACTATACCTACTTAGGTAGATATTGCTTCAATAAAGACTTATATTACAGTTTACCTTATTATTATTATTCATGACTCTCTCCATATATGGTTAATTTTACTTCTCACAAGAGTGACATAAATAGACATGATTTGAATGGACTGACACACTAGTCGTTTGCAATTCCAATCCAGGGTTCAACGATACTTTACATTGAACTTTGCAGTTCAAATTTTTCACTAACGGATCGTTAGTAACGATCATTTAATTCAGGAAATATGCAAAATTTTAATGCAACACAGAAAAGTATGTAATGTCCATACATTGTCTTAACTTTCCACTGGAAAGTATCCAGATACAGCTTGTCAGAGTTTTTGTCAACTGGTTATTATCAGTTTTTTTAACTTAATTGTGAACAAAGGACACAAACGTTCATCCAGTTAATTAGCATTACAAGAGAAAGCAAAGGTACTACAAAGGTATGCATTCATTTGCAAGAAGTGATTGGCAGTTACACACATGCTGTAATGTGTATTCACTAATTTTGAACATTGGAACTAGGAGAAACGTTGATAATAATATCATTTTCATTCCAGTTGCTTGAACTATCGTTTTGCTGTCATATTCTCACAGCATGTTTAATTTGAATAAACCGTCTTAGCACAAATAGGAAGAGACTGTTCTTCTCCCTCGAGAACCGACCTTATAAAAGGACTGTGTTCACCTTGACCGGTAAGCCAGTTGTGATTCTTCAGTTCAACTCGACAGTCATTTTTCCGTTCCGTCAGTTTTTCTCCTTGTATCATTTGTGGTCAGCGAAAGTCTTCTTCCTTCGATTCCACCATGGCTCCTTCACTCCAGGTAAACTATATTTTTAAATTAATTTTTTGATTCAACATTAAAATTTAGTACACATTTTTAAAGTGGATTGAATATTCAATGTTTTGAGTTTTTAAAACTTTCTTTTTGGAAAGAAAGCAGTGTTCTATAAAATACTGTGCTATGCTAACAAATTCTCTCTTTCTCTAATTTCAGGTCATCCTCTTCCTTTCCTGTGTGCTCTTTCAATTGTCATCCTCTGCATTGGCCCCTCAACAACAACAACAACAACAAGCAGTGAAGGGGCAGGCGGTGAATGGAAGTGTGAAAGGCCAACCTGAACCGGTAGCGGAGGAAACATGGGCTCCAGCCACCCAACCAAGGGAGTTCAGTTATAAAATTCTGGACGGAATCAAAGGGGCCAGTCAAATGAGACATGAAAAATGGGAGAACGGCACTGTCAGAGGTAATTATTTGTGTTTTTAATACTTGCACAACTTAGTTGCTTATAGATTGTAACTTAGTTCAATCAGTTTTAACTACATAGTTGCTCTTGAGTAACTGAAAAATTGTCAGTGACAATACATGTTAATTAAGAGATTAAATTTAAATTTGCATAATTTCTTTCACAGGCATGTACGCTACTCCATTACCTGATGGTAAATTCACTGTTGTTCATTATTTGGCTGACAAAAATGGATTCCAAATTCTCTCGTAAGTCCGACACACGTTTTTTTTGAAACTTTCTCTTGATTCTCTCTTCACAAAATTAGTAAAACTGGACGTTTTCGAAAAATATTATTACAAACTTGGTGATTTATACAATTTGAAATTTGTCCATAATTTGTAATCACTTTGTTTCTTCGTATTTAATTCTAGGTCAAAGACCATGTCCGAGGCTGAGCTGATGCATAATGAGGTACCTGAGAAAGACAATGTGAAAGTGAGCACTGATGTGGATGGATCTCAAAGTAATTACAAAATCAGCTCAGAGGAGATTGCTCAACGACAAAAACTCATTGACCTTCAAGCTGCCCAACAAGTATCTCGACTTGGACGTGGTTTAGAATCTGGAGAAGAGTCTGAAGAAGATAAACAGAAAAAGTTGTATGAAGCCGAGGCCCGGAAAATTTTGGACTTTCTGAGTAAGAAAGTAAATGGAACTGCTGCTGTCCAGCCTTTGAATGCCAATGCTGCCAAAACATCTTCTTAATCTAACTCAGGTTTAAATCCTCACAATCAGAATTAACTAATTTGATTGTATTTTTTCTGTACATACTTCTTTCTCGCTCTAATCTCACGTAATATCACGACTAGCATTTACTACTTGAAAATGAATTTTTTATACACCACACCATTTCATTTGATATGAATATAACTACTTAATTTTAATTTTCGACTAGTTGTCTGTAAAAATACTACAATAGATAATGTCAATTAGCTCTAGCTATACCGCCTTACTTAGACGACAAATAGTTTTTAACCGTTTAGTAACGTAATATTTTCATATATTTACAAATTATGATTTGCCAATTGCCAAAATGAAGTCAGTTCTTTAAAAAATAATCATGATTTAAATTAATAATATTAAACTTGTACGTTCATCTCAATCAACACATTATGCGAACATTGAGAAAAATATAATGAGTACTTTCACCACTGTGTACCTGCAGCTTCATTTATTTTTTGTGCATTTCATAATACTCATCAGTGAAATGATCTTGTCGCCAAAATATTCTACTCTGGTAATCACTTATGCCGATACAATTAAAAACAATTTTGATAATGTAAGCATCAATGCTTCCTTTGTTCAAAAACGTCTCACGTGCATTTTCTTTCTTGGATTCCTTTTCTTCACTGTAGAAGTTTCACATTATGAATACGGAAACTAAATGGGAGTTAGTAGTCAATCGTGACATTCGGGAGTGTTCAATATGGATCGTGACAGGACATTACATTGTCATTTCATTGACAATCCTGAGTAAACTCAACTCTAGTAGTAATTTGGATTCTAATTAGGAAAAGCATTAACGACTTTCTCCAGTTCAGTATCCGCAATCTTCGAGTCACAAACGTCCATCATCTCAGAGCATGTTTTTTCCGGGCACAATAAATTCTTTTTGGGATAAACATCTGCATTTTGTCCATTGTTAGTTACGTTACAAACTTACAAAATTGTAACTTACAATTTGCATGTAATTGTCTGACAGTGTCTATCAGCTTGAAATTCTTCCTTAGATATTGCTTTGATTGAGAGATATTGAGACAGTGAGATTATTTTAGAAATATGTACATTTCGAGTATCAATATGTGACCTGAGGTCACTCAGGCTGCATGATGACCCTAAAAGTCACCGAATTGGTTTACCCCGACAACAAGGAGTCCTTGTAAAGACCTTGTCCCATAGCTCTTTTTCGGCGGGTTGATTTTCAAAGACCTTTGAGAAAATTTTGTAACATTTTCGGCATTTCTGAATCAGAAATTCTGATGTACAATAAGTGTCTTTGGTCCGACAGAGGATCCGAATAGCGTGACAGATTTGTAATTTGAGTATCATCATGTATCTCCAAGTTTGGGTAAGAAATCTGAAGTTTTCTTTGTAGTTTATACATGTCTCAGTATTGTGTATTTGAGAACATCATTGTTCCTATTTATATTTCATTAAGGAATTCTTGATTGTACTCAACCAAGTTGAGTCATGTTTGCATTAACTTTTGGTGTATTTGGTATACTATAATATGAATACACGACGGCCATCAAAAATATTACAATAATATAGTTGTTGATATTTTGAAGTAATAATAATATTTGTTTTAAAAACAAAATTTAGGAAGCAGTCGGGGAACTCAATAGCAGAAGTTCTCTGGGTCGTGCTGTCGTCAATCCTCCAGAAAGTAAAAGTCAAATATTTATCAAAAATAAAAAATAACTTTTTTAAAAGATCATAGGAGTATCCTAACTTAAAATAAATTTGTTCTTTTATTTACAGGAAAGTCTGAAACCAAGCCACGTCTTACGAATGATGCGTGGTATTTGTGTAAATGTGGGAGGGCATTTAGTAATGTAAAGCAATACGATGATCACCGGGCTCAGCATCAAGTTGTCAATTTTGCAGAAACATGGATATATTCTGAAAATACAAAAAAGTCAAAAGAGCTTAAGAATGGAGTTGACCACAATTCTTCAAGAAGGAAAGCTTCTCATAATAGATCTTCCGTCTTTGAACAAAGTCATACTATTAAGCCAAATGAAAGAATAAATTCTAGTTCGACTGTGAAGAAGTGTGTGGACAAAAAAAGAATTAGCACCAATAGTACAAATAAGAAACATGGTGATGCCGTCCGTGTCGAAAATTCGAATGGAATCAAATGTAACAAATGTGGAAGAGATTTCCAGAGATTGGGTCATTTACGGTAATTTTTTAATGTTATGTACATTTTATTTTATTTTTTTCTACCCAAAATTAGTGTTTTATTGCCCTCGTGATTGACCTAAACCTTATAACAATAAAAATTTCTACAGGGTACACCTACGACACAAACATGCCAATCGAATAAATCTGGAACCCCTAACTTCTGCACCCTTATCCTGCAAAATGTGTCCAATGACATTTAAATCACAGAATGGATACATGCAGCATCGAAAGGTAAATTACATGAAATAATTTCAACAAATGGTGGGCATTGATTGACTAATATGTGGGATTGATGTGGGCACATTGTAGTTTAGGGAAACCTAAAGAGTTAAAGTTAAGTTTTATTGAAACTTATAAATTATTCTGATTTTTATTTTCAGCGAGTTCATGGGGAAGAAGCTACTCATGCTTGCTCTCGTTGTTCAATGAAATATTACAGTGCATTCCAATTACACATCCATTTTAAAAGACATAAAAGGTCTCGAACGTCAAGACACAAAAAGGTGAAGGTAGTCAAGCTCACAACATCAAAATCTTCTATCATATTGAAGTCATCACCTCCAGAATTGATGTCTTCAGTCTCAGAATTGAAATCGTCATCTCAGGAAGTAAAGTCATTATCTCAGGAATTAAAGTCTTCAACTCCAGAATTGAAAATATCAGATCCAATAGCGAATGAAAATCATCCAAGAATAGAAAAACGGACAAAGAGAAGACGTGAAATCTATCCTGAGGAGAAAGTTCCTCAAATAACTGTTAGTAAAAAAAGAAGAGAGGTCAAGTCTAAAGATGAGAAAGACGTCAAGTCTACGAAAAACGAGAGGGATATCAAGTCTCCTACTAATGATAGGAAAGAGGTCAACTCTACGAAAGACGAGAGGGATGTCAAGTCTCCTACTAAAGGTAGGAAAGAGGTCAAGTCTATTAAAGATGGGCTGACTGAAATTTTTTATGATGCGATAGGGACAAGAACTAGATCTAAAAACAATGCAACTCCTCCTCCTGAGTCTTCAACTCTTGAACCAGAAGAGAAAAAACAAATTGATCTGAAAACCGCAGATCCTTCGGAAATGTATACTTACTTTTATTATCAAGATTATAATCTTCACAATTTTAAAATTAGACTAACATTGAATGTGGTTTTAAATGTGAGGTATTTTTTCCTGTTGCGTAGAACGACTGATACTGACAACTGTGGCGACCAAATTACATTAGGACAACCCACACTTTTTGATTGCGAAAAATGTGGCCTTCCATTTAAGACAGCTAGGGGTTTGTCTCAGCATGATAAAGTGAGTTTTTGTGATATTCATTTTAAATGTGAAATGACTTCTGATTAGGAAGCAGGACGTTCAGCGAGTATAATATTGATTTATTGCTTTATGTTTTGTGTGAAATTGAAGTAATAACTTTATTGAAAACTTTATTCACAGTGGTATCATACACAAATGGAGGTTGAAATTACTTGCAAAATTTGTCCTGCCAAATTTACAACCGAGACTGACTTGCAGAAACATATGGTCAATCACAGCATTAAGCTCATGTATAAAAAGTTTAAATTTGGTCATATCATTACTTCCACCGGTCCCACTGTTTCGGAACGAACCCGTAGTATTACTGTAAAACAAGAGCAGCCGCCATCGTTACCCGGAAAAACTTGTCCTCCAGTTGTCACAATTCCCAAGAACGAGTATGACAAGCCTTTGAAGATTAATGTAGGCCACGTAGAAGACAAGGGTGATAAGTGTGGATACTGTGGCCAATTGTTCTTTGACCGTACAATTTTGTGGCCTCATCTAAAAGTATGATGCATTCCTTTTCATTCCTTTTTAATTTTTTTATTAATGCTAAGTATATATTTTGTTGTCATAATTCATTCTCTTGTAATTCTAGGAGTGTCGGGGTACTCTCGTCTAAAAGCCCATCCCGTGTCCTCCACTTTCTTCGTCGCTATTTTGAACCTCAAGTCTTTGTTGTTAAGTAGATTCAGTAAAATTTCTTGATCTACACAGAGAATAGATATTACTATAAAAAAATATAATATATAAAATGTTCTTAAATTAAATATGAGACATCTACATTTTTCATTTGTCTCCCAAATACACCGGATAGGTTGTAAAAGTCAACGGAAAGACTTATTTGGAATTTGATTTTAAACTGTTTGTAAAAATAACCAAAATGGTTATTGGCGATCATTATCGACAAGGTCTAAAACTTCCTCTAAGAGGAAATATCTTATTTTTATAACGCATCTACCAAGTACATTACCATTATTTCATTCCTTTTGACGTGTATGGTAGCTTACCATTGGTAAGTCTAAAGCGACAATGAGAATATATTTATGTTATCTTCTAATTATAAGTTGTTACTTTCAAATAAATTATGAATTCTTTATTTGTACACGTTTTTAAATAAGGTAATGATTGTGACTCAACTTGTGTCAGTGCTCAATTCATATGTTAAACCTAGAATTTCTAGACACGGACAATAATTATTACCATCTAAGCAACTAAATCTTTTCACTGAAAATTAAATTTTTCCTCATTCGGACACTTTCTTCATGTTTTCTCATTTGTAACGAGGAAACAATAATATATTCATTGAAAGTTAGTTACGAAAAATTCTAAAAGCCTTGTAATATGTTCGCATGCAAAGATGTTAAATAAATGACACTCGATTCCATTAAAATATATTTTCGTAAATATTTTTATTACATTTTAGGACGAGTAAAATGGAGTGACGATTATTAAATTACATGTAGGTACGTACAACGTACTTTATTAACAAGTTGTAGGTATATTGTAGCGTGATAATTGCGTTGAAAGGGAACTTAAATATTTGATATAAAAACAAAAACAATAGTAAGTTTTAATTAAATAAAGGAATGACAAAAACTATCATACTAATCAGACTTGAATGAATCTAGTATAGGAGTGAGAATTAGTCAACTTCTTCGACGGTGGGTCCAGTGGGATGAGACTGTGGATGAGGTTGTGCTCCAGGATAACCTCCAGGGAAACCACCAGGGAATTGAGTAGGGTCAGGCTGTCCAGGATTTGCTCCTCCATGTAATTTCATCATGATGGGTTGGAAATCGTTTTGAGCTTGTTTCATCTTGTCTTCAAATTCTTCTTTCTCAGCGAGGAGATTGTTGTCGAGCCATTTGAGGACCTCACCACATTTGGTTGTGACCATTTGTTTGTCGGACTCGTTCAGTTTGTCAGCCGGGGCAGACTCGACGGCTTGTTTGACCCCAAAGACGTAGCCTTCGAGTTGATTCCTGGCTGCCACCCTTCCCCGTTGTTTCTCATCCTCGACCTTGTATTTCTCTGCATCATTGACCATCCTCTCAATTTCCTCCTTACTCAGACGACCCTTGTCATTTTTGATGGTGATTTGTTTGGACTTGCCAGTACTACTGTCCTTGGCTGACACATTCAGAATACCATTAGCATCAATGTCGAAGGTGACCTCAATTTTGGGAACTCCTCTGGGAGCGGGTGGGATTCCAGTGAGGTCAAATGTGCCCAGATTGTTGTTGTCTTTGGTGAGAGCTCGTTCCCCTTCAAATACTTGAATTGTGACAGCAGGTTGGTTGTCGGAATAAGTAGTGAAACTTTGGGATTGTTTACATGGAATTCGACAATTTCTTTCAATAATTTTGGCCATAACACCGCCAGCGGTCTCGATTCCCATGGACAATGGAGCAACATCCACCAAAAGAACATCTTGAATTGCCTCACTTGTGTCTCCACTGAGAATGGCAGCCTGGACAGCAGCTCCATAGGCCACGGCTTCATCAGGATTAATTGATTTGTTCAATTCCTTCCCATTAAAGAAATCTTGAAGTAATTTTTGGATTTTTGGAATTCTTGTGGAACCACCGACCAGGACGACATCATGAATTTGAGACTTGTCCATCTTTGCATCTCTAATTGCTTTCTCCACGGGTTGCATGGTTGACCGGAAAAGATCCATGCAGAGTTCCTCAAAACGAGCCCTCGAGATTTTTGTGTAAAAGTCAATACCATCATGAAGAGCATCAATCTCAATACTGGCTTCAGAACTTGATGACAATGTCCTCTTGGCCCTCTCACAAGCTGTCCTGAGTCGTCTCAAAGCCCTCACATTGGTTGACAGGTCCTTCTTGTACTTTCTCTTGAATTCATCAGCCAAATGATTCACAATTCGATTGTCAAAATCTTCCCCACCCAAATGTGTGTCTCCAGCGGTGGCCCGGACCTCAAAGAGTGAACCCTCGTCAATGGTCAAGATGGACACATCAAATGTTCCTCCTCCCAAGTCAAAGATGAGGACATTTCTCTCTCCCTTCAAATTTTTGTCCAGTCCATAAGCGAGTGCAGCTGCTGTGGGTTCATTGATGATGCGAAGAACATTCAATCCAGCGATTGCTCCAGCATCTTTGGTCGCTTGACGTTGTGAGTCATTAAAATAAGCAGGGACTGTGATGACTGCAGATGTGACCTGTTGTCCAAGGTAAGCCTCTGCCGTCTCCTTCATCTTTGTCAAAACCATTGAACTGATTTCCTCTGGACTGAACCTCTTCGTCTCTCCTTTAAAGTCCACTTCTAAAATTGGTTTGGATGACACATTGACAACCTTGAATGGCCAATGTTTCATGTCGTCTTGAGTTTTCGGGTCATCAAATTTTCGTCCAATCAATCTTTTGGCATCAAAGATTGTGTTCCTTGGATTCATTGCAACCTGTTAATTATACAAACATACAAAATTATATTTTATCTCCTCTGTCACTTGTAGTTTTTCCCTACAGGTATAGTTATATTTCTCTCCATCAGCTATTTTGTTTTTTTATAAATAATAAATTTTGTTATTTACCTGATTCTTTGCAGCATCCCCAATCAACCTCTCAGTATCAGTAAAAGCCACATAACTTGGAGTTGTCCGGTTCCCATTGTCGTTGGCAATTATCTCAACTTTCCCGTGTTGCCAGACACCCACACAAGAATAGGTCGTTCCCAAATCAATTCCAATGGCTGGGCTCTTGTCCTTCATTTTCTTCCGTGTATTTATTATTTATTTTCAGTAAGACTTTCAATAAAACTGTGAGTTCAAGGAGTGGAATAATATTTTAATTTTCACTGCTGAACTTGTAAATGTGTAAGTAGAACGTTCACAATGGACAAGGATTCTTCTTCCCCTCTTTTTGTTGTGTCTTCCCTTCCGCGTTCAGGATGTGTATGACCACCTCTGAGTCCTTGCCCAGATTATATAGTCAAAATGATCGTGCTTGAACCCTCGCGAAACATGTGGAATCTCGTATTGCCTCCTCGAACCTTCCACAACACTCTCGACTCACGTTCACCTCACTCGCAAAAACTATTGCAAATTCCCTTCTAGAAAATTCCCCTGCCCACACACTCACGCAAACACCGCATCAATGAATGAATCATCATCGCTCACTCTTCTCCCCCAGAAACATTCCCAGCAGCCTTCCTCCTCTCTACAACCATCCCCAGCAACTTTCCATTCCTTCCTTTATTTCATACACTCCGTTTCCCAATAAATAGCTTCTACCTTTATTCGCTCGATCCTCCTGTCCCATTTTTTCCCTTCTCCAACAGAAGTTCTCTTGTAGCCTGTACATAAGCTAACAGTCAGTAAATTTCATTCCATCAATAAGCAGTTCAGTCTTAAACACGTATAGTATGTATGTACATACTATGTATTACAAAAGGGATGCATTCCCCTCATGCAAACTTTGTAACAATACGTGCGTGCTGTACTGCTTTGTGTAACTTTGGGTGGTTGAACCGCTGAGTCGTCCTAGCCGTACCGGGTATTTTCTGGGTAGGGTGATTTTATTGATTTTCCCCGAGCCGCGGACTTGCAGCCAGTTCAAATAAATGTGCTTGTCAAACATATCTTCATCACTAAATTATTTTAATAAACTGCCTTACCAGTAGGTTGCCATAATAATGTAGTACGAGTATTTTTGCAAAAGAATTGTTTTGAGTCCATTTAACTATAAAATTTCTACACCAGTTCCCTCTTAGATTATATAAGGCCACTGTCTTATGTAATCTAAGCCTTCATCACTTACAAAGCTCGATCGAACACCCTTCGGGGATGTTCATATTTTATACGCGTCCTATTCGTATTTTTAATGAATCAACCGTCCTACCTGAAAATTTAAGAGCCTTATTGTATACAACGTTTTATAATCATCATGAATTTTCATAATGGCTTCAACTACAGTGAAAGAATTGGGTGTTCTTCGGGGTGAGTCAAAATTCATAAATTCATATAAGGACAACAAAATATTCTAAAAAACATTTCAAACGTCATTGTTGCAACGTTTTTCCTCATTGCACAGCACAATCATGTTAATCAGAACATAATGTAATTTTATAGAGAAATTATAAACCGTTCGTACAAGATATTCCGATTGGATCCACATCCAAAGAAAAAATTAATTGTCATTCGGGGAGAGATCACGATCCAAGTCACAAATTCTGAAGCTAATGAGTTATTGGGTGAAGAAACTCGCGTGAGTATTTCAGTATTTTTAGAAATGATTCCATGTGATTGATTTAATTACTGATTAATATGTACAATATGTGTACAATATAGGATTTCAAGAAAATCATTCGGTTGGAGGGACTCAAGGAGAACACGAGTGTGGAGAGAGTAGCGGACGAGATTTTCGAAAAGTGTCCTTTTCTAAATAAGTCAATTACAGATTACTTGATTTCAATTATTGAAGTGGTGAAGAATCGAGTGTACGACGAGTATGGTTTGGCAGTTCCTTGTGAGGAAGAAGAGGACGATGATGGGTCAGTGGGTTTTACGGATTTTGAAGGAGACACCGGGGGTGATGTGGATGACTCGGACAATCAGGGAGCCGAGATGGCTAATTTGGAATATTATATCGAACTTTTGTACGAAGAGTTGTCAGACAAAGTCAAAGGAGCTCGGTTCATGTCTCGGCTGGCAAAAATGTCCGAGAATCTGGTGGCAATAGCGGATCACGGTATGTGCAAAAGAAATATTAATGTACGCAATTGTATTCGGAAGCGTTTTTTTAGTTTAATCTTTGGAAATTTTAAAAATAGAAACTGCCCTAAATGCCCTTTTTCGAACACTGAGGGAGGACTACAAAAAATCTTTGGATTTGACAACGAATATCCTTCATGTCTGCTTCTATTACGCCCAATTTGAAGATTTCCATGATATGCTCATTACAAATAAAATTTGTTCGGTAACCTTTGACATCCTTGAGTATGAAATGACACGGAATGAAAAATGGAAGGATGAAGTTGTACATCGGAAGGAATTGGCAGAAAGTTCGGATGCGACAGCCAAAAGTAAACAAAATTTTGAGAAAATGATGGGACGGTTTTCAGAAGTCACAAGAAAACAAGATGACCTCTTGAAAGGTTTTTACACACACATTATTGTAATTATTTAAAATAGTTAATTTGGAACTCCTATACTAAATTATTTTTTCTTTCCAGTTGCATTCGATGTAATTTTTCGACTGTATGAACATCCACAACTTCATGAAGAAATTTTAAAGAGGGGAATAGTCGGGTATCTCATGGAAGCATTGGATCGAAAAAATATTGATTTGTTACTCCTCGTCGTGGATTTTTTGAAAACATTGTCAATTTTCCAGGAATGTAAATCAGCAATGAATCAACTTCAAGTCGTCGACAAAATTTTACTTCTTGTCGATTCAAATTTTCCAAATGATTTGATCAGTCTTTGCCTTCGTCTCTTGTACAATTTGAGTTTTGACACTAAAATGAGACATCGGATGGTTCGACTTGGTCTACTACCAAAACTTGGTCATTTTTTCGGGGATCCTGAACTGGAACCAGTGTGCCTCAACATTTTCTATGTAATGTCCATGGATAGAAGAATCCGTCCTAAAATTGCACCAACAAATGTCGTCCCAGTGGTAATTTAATTAATCAATCAGTAATACTGACCAGTGCCATTTTAAATCTTATTTGAATGCTTCTATTTCTCAATTCTTTTTTTCCAGACAATGAGAATTTTGACAAAGAATGAAGAAGAACCTTCAAATATTGAAGCCAGGTCACTGGCAATCAATTTGGCACACAACAAACGTTGTTGCGTCGGGATGTGCGCCAATAACGGTGTAGCAAATATTTTACAAAAAGCTTTTGAAACGGAGGATGCTCTCATGATGAAAGTCCTTCGAAATTTGGCTCAACATGAAGGGACAACGACAGAACATTTTATCGAGTATATCAGTGACCTTGCAGCCGCCATCACAAAAGTGTCAGCCCGAGATTTTGCCTTGGAGTGTGTGGGAACCTTGGCTAACCTCACAATCACGGAATTAGATTACACAAAATTAATTCAAGAATTTGGCCTCGTACCCTGGATTAAATCTGTTCTTCAAAATCCAAAAAATAATTCACATTCAGCTGGTACCAAAAGTAAGAAATAATTCTCTGACTCATCCGAATCCGAGTTTTGAATAATTTTTATGATTAATAAAAAATGTGATGGAATTTATTTTTGTAAAAAATAATAGAAGAAGGGAAAATCAGTCTACTGGACATTGTATGTACCGTCGTGGTTTTCCTTGGAACTTGTGCTGGAGATTCTGACTGTGCAGAGTATTTGATTCAACAAGGAATTTTGGATTTACTTCTCAAAGCGTACAACAATCGAGGAGATCGACCTGTCGACACAGACATAAAACTCCACGTCCTATATTTCTTTTACAAATTGAGTGCTCATCAAAAAACAAGGGCGTACCTGGTTGAGAATACAAGAATACCTCAAATGCTCATTGACCTTCTGCATGACCCCAATGGACAAGTTCGGGAGTTGGCTGAGGCTGCATTAGACTTGATTGGAGTAAGAAATGATTTAAAATTTAAATTAATAGGATCAGTGGACGTTTTTTTTAATATAGAAGACTTCTGCATAAATTGTACTGGCAAATTATAAGACTGTTTTCTATTTCTATTATTAGAGTTACAACGAGGCTTGGGAGACTCAAGTGAAGAAAGAACGATTTTTAATTTACAATGAACCTTGGATTGAGATGATTGAGAAAATTAGTAAGGACCCTCGACTCCAGGCTGACATTGAGTTGGCAAATAGTCTTGGTAATTCCAATTCATTAGTTGACGGTGAGGGGAAGAAGCGTGACAATAAAATTACATTAGAAGTCCCGTCCTCAGCCTCCACAGACACTCACTTGACAGGCTCCGACGAATCTGACACCGAAGTTGATGAAGATTCTGACAAGGAGGATGGAGGAGGGGAGGCGGGAGGTGACTGTGATGCCAGTATGGGGAGAATCGGAGAGGGGGAGGAGGTGTCAGATGATAATTCGGATGGAGAGGAGGAAGGACAGACAAAGAGCATTTTTGATAGATTCAAACATCAATTCGATTATGAGATGGATCGGAAAGAAAGGTGGGAATTTGGGATCACAGATGATGATGATGATGTCTGAGTTCCTTCCCTTCTCTCTCATTTACTTTAATTACATAACTGTACCAAGTTTTATTTGTGTCATTAACTCATTTCATTTGGAGTGTGTAGTAGTCCATTACCAGTTTTTTAATTTCATTTGAGTCCAAATAAAATGTGTGTGAGTGTGGAGTTGTATTCTCACGTTTTTCTCCGAAATCTTTCTAATCCCGTGTGTACCACTTTCCACATTTCACATTTTGTACATTACATAGACATGGATGGAACGTGCGGTGTGTGTGCTCAAATTTCATTTTTCCATATACAGGCTGGGCCAGAGTAGAGGACACAACTTTTGTATCGAATAACTTTTGTAGTCCTTGGAATTTGTTCATAAAATTGATATTTCTGTGTAGCCAAGGAGTTCGGAAATTGAACCAGTTTTGGTCCCATTCAAATCCGTTGAAGGGCTGACCTGCAGCCCGGGTTGAAAAATGGTGAAAAATCGGCAAACATCAAAATTTGTCAAAAATTTTTCTTTGGTTTGTTGGATGTTTGAAGTGATTACGACGACATCCGCTGACCAAAAATGTTGTCAAGA
>WJFB01002718.1:0-17169 GCA_009870185.1 Pygmarrhopalites habei
GGCGTACTACATTTCCTTCCTGAAAACTTTGTCACTCAAACTTAATTCACACACAATTCATTTTTTCTACAATGAGGTAGGTCAATCAAATAAACGCAAAGAAATGATAACTTGAGAGCCATGTATGATTATTTATACTCAAGATGTCTTTTTTGTCTAGCACACAAACGATTTTCCCTTGTACACGGAAGCAATAAAATTCTTTAACAATAGTGAGTCAATGGTACGAATAGCCGTGAGGACCCTAACGTTGAATGTCTACAAAGTGGATGACAAGTCAATGTTAAAGTTTATCAGGTTAGAAAGTGCAACAATTTTTACGTTAGTAATTTGAAATTACTAATGTGTATCGCAAGTACTGAATACTTTTTTTTCTAGGGACAAAACGGCTGCTCCGTATTTCACAAATTTAGTCTGGTTTATCGGAAATCATGTTTTGGAGCTGGATCTTTGTATTCGTGGCAATGCACAGTAAGTTTAGCCATACAGTTTCTCAACAGCTGTTTTTTTTTCAATCCATCTTTTATGTACAGTGAATTAAAAGTATAAATTTATTGACCATCATGTTATTATTATAGATATGAAGCATTGCCTAGACTGGCTGATCTTGTTGCAGAACATCTGGACCATCTTCATTACCTGAATGACATCCTTCTACTACAGATAGATGACCTGAATAAAGTTTTAACAGACCATCTTCTTCACCGTTTATTAATTCCATTATATGTGACATCACTGGATAAGACTTCTGCTAACCAGGTTAGGAAATTTTTTGAAGTATAGTATTAAGGTGGCATTTATATTTTGACAATGTGTGCTGTGTGCAGGAAGTAATTTTTTAAATATATTGTACAATTTACAGGGTAAAACTAGTCCAAAAGTTAGCAGCATTTTGGCTCTATTCCTATTATCCCAAGTATTTTTGATCATGAAGCATCCACCTCTAGTCAGAGCGCTGGCCAATATTATTCTTCACGGAAATGAAGCTGTGTAAGCATTTGTTTGAGTTGTGATTTTTTGTTACTTCAGTATCTTTGTTGATGATGTAATATTGAAATGTGTGGACATTTTTCAGATTCGAGTTGAAAGATGATATTGTTAGTAGTCCTATTGTTGCCTCATCTGCCCCTACCTCTCCGGATGGTAGCAACAGTAAAGAGTTTCCTGGTGCCAGTATTGAAGAGGAAGAAGATTCCTCCTCCAAGTCATCTTCATCATCTAATATTTACCTTCACAAACCAACTCATCCAACTGACCACATTTCAAAGTCAAACTCAAATGATCATTGCTCATCTCCAGATTTCTTGGCGAGTTTAAAAAAATTATATAAGATTTACGTTTAATGTTACGTGTGTAACTGTAGACAAAGCATTGGAAGCAAAAGCATTCCATTTTTAACGAGGAAGTTTATGCTGACTCTCTGTTTCTGCTATAGGCTCGAAAGGCAGACTCTCTGAAGCATCTTGTCAAGGATGATGGTGATTTATCAGACTTGAGCCGACGTCCATTTCTCTCTTCTGTTTTCGATGCTCTAGATTCTTCTGAAAATGACTACTCGGCCCTCTTTGCACTTTGTCTTTTACATGCTCTAATGAAAAATAATGGTAAATCGAAAAATAATACATTCATTATCATATTTACATCAGTTGATGTGTATTTCCTAATCAGTTTATGAATGATTACAAATTTCAAGGTATACACTCTAATCTTTTGGATCGCCTTTTTCATGGAGAAGATATTGTGAGTTGTAGTTTAGAGAAAACTGATAATGTTGATGAATCAACCGCCATACTTTCATCAGAATCAGTACCAGCAACGACTACACGACGATATAATGAGCATCTCGTTGATCGATTAATTGCCATTATATCACAGACTGTTAAATATGGTGAGTTGTGATTTCAAACCTAATAATTGTTGGTTAAATTTATGAAAAGTCATTTTTAATTACATTATAATAAATCTTATGTATTTTTTCTTGTCTGACAGAAAGTAAAATCCGTATAGTTACACTTCAGCTTGTTAATACACTACTTCTGAAAACTGTCATCAAAGAAGAGAATAATAGTTGCTTAGATAAACTATGGAGTAGTTGTGTAGATGACCATCATTTAGCGGCCATAGAAGGGGCAAGAGAAGAGAATATTTTGCTTCTTCAAAATTATTATAAAAGGTATTTACTCACGATTATTTTTCCCAACATGAATTTCATCTATGCTTTTCAAAATGTAATGTACTAGACACTTTCACCACCACCGATTTAATTATTAATCAAATTCTTTTAAAAAATGTTCTAGTGATGAAATGTTTCTAGGTAAGTTCTTCTTTGAATTGATACTACGATTTTTATGTAAAATTGAAACTGTTTTAAGAAATATTGACCAATTGCCCAATGTGTTTATCTTGATCTATAATATTTAGAAATTTTCGAAGACGAGTACCTCGAAATGACTGCTGCAAAGACGCAAAGTGTTGAGCATCTTTTGATGGATTCTCATTTATTGCTTCCACCGGCCGGATCCCCGCTTACAGGCATTGCTTTTGACAAGCGTCTTCCTTGTGGCGAGGTTCGCGTTTACACCATTTTAAGAGCCTTGACTATTGCAGTCACATTTTTATGTAATGAGTACTACTGATTAGTAAATATTTACAGTTGTCAAATTATTATTTGTGTGTAGGTTGAACGAAGCAGACGTGCCATGCGGGTTTATTTTATTCTTCGCAAATTGTCCTTAACGCTTCGAAATGAGGTAAGTCTGTTCATGTATTATATGACTATGTTGCTTTCACATTCCGGGTATTCAAGAATAAATTTGCTCAATACATATATAATATAACTTGAAGCGAAAAATGAAAAGTTTCAAGTGTTTAATCATGCTCTATTTTATTATAGTCATATTTTATGTTCAAAGTTTTAACATCAAAATGATTCTTTTGTCTTTTTTACATGTCCAATATGAATTTGCCCTTTCATCGTTTGTCTATTAAGACCGAGAAATATTTGCCTTTGACTAATACACAGACCTGCGTACATATAGATGATAATCTTGATTTGAGTAAGTTGAGCAAGAATATGAGAAATTAAATTGGTAATGTACATGTATTACCACATAATTAATTAAATTGTTTGATTTCTTCTACAGCAAACAGTGATATCCAATCCTGCGTTGTAATAACAAAAGATAATACGAAAACACGTCGATTTCTCGTCATTGACATTGTTCAGCTAATACTTGTAGAGCCAAGTCTAGCCAAGATGGGCTGGGGAGTAGTCAAGTTTGTAGGATTTCTTCAAGGTGAGTTTTTTGGAACCAATTTAAAGACAATATGTTAAATTAATATGATATTGATATGTATATTCATTGCCGGTACAAATTTTGTGATTGTCACTGTGTTATTGGTGCCATTTGCCTAGATATTGAAGTATTGGGTGATAAAGATGATTCCCGTTGCTTGCACATTACTGTCAAAAGTTCACCAACAAATCAACGTGGTTCAAAAGCAAAGACTCCACTTTTGTCTGCCAAATTTATGTTCGACGATCACATTCGGTGTATGGCTGCCAAGCAGCGGTTAGTTAAGGGCAAACAGAAGGCTCGTCAACGCAAATTACACATGATTGCTCGCCTCCTTGACTTGAGTGGGTGCTCTCCATCGCCGCCGCAAAATCGACGTCAAAATCGTTAGTTTTATTATATGACATTCCATTCTCCATGTTGTATTTTACCTTAGTATTTTGAGCGATGGTGGATACCGTAAAAATGAGCATGCGATTTTATATTATTCTTCATTCAGTTTTTGGCCTAAGCATGTGTGTCTGAAACTAAATAGTTAAATGTTAATAAGTTGACTGTCCACGAACTGAACTTTAGCTTAGTGTGCGTATGACTGTCATTAGTACGTTTTAAGTATTTTTTTAAATAACGCGAACGAATATTTCAGAATTGCTTTGTTTTCTTCCATAGGTACTCCAAAATAGTTTTTCAAACTTTTGTAGGCCATTCCTTGTTGATTTTATGCCCTTTACTTTGCATAAATTATGCGGTAGTCAATTTTATTTTTAGAATCGATTAAATATTAACCAATTTTTAAAAGTATAAAATTATGATACGTACACAATTTTTTGCAATTTGTTACAACTTTAAATGGTCAGTGGCTCTTGGTAGTTACAACCATAACTTTTACACAATTAAGGAAATCACTCATATACCATGTCAATTTTTTGCCAATTTTATATCCTATATTCATTTTCCTAAAGAAATCAATTTCGATTGGGTAATCTCTTCCCATCCTTCCATTTCCCATACTCCAATACTCCCTGTCATTATGACAGTGTCATAGTATATGAATGGAATTAATTGTGGTAAAACAACAAATTTTATAATTCTTTTACTTTTATTATTATAATTGGAAGGTTTCTTTTAATTCTAGTTTACAGTCATAATTTATTGTGACTAATGAATTTTTTTACCAATTGTAAAATATATATTATTTATCATATTTACTTACATTTATTTATTTCATCGCTGAAAGTCATTTAATCAAAATTCAGATAAGCGATTATATGAACTCAGTATACTCATCCATTTATGCAAGTCAAAATTTGGACATTGGTCCAATAATATTCGCACACTCAGTTAGAAAAGGACTACTGCATGAGTACGGCATTTATATTATGACATATATTGGTTCAGTTTGTTGACGTTTTGAAGTTAATAAAGTACCAATCAATTTTACTCTTGGTCTCATGCTTTGTTTTCATTCTGCATATACACGTTTTGATTACGTTTATCTGATGGGAATTTAGGTGACAATAAGATGATTTCCTGTATGACTATTAAATATGATTATTTTTTTCTTAGCCAAGAGGAATAAACCCGGAATGGCAATGGCAGTTGTTAGCGAAGCTGTCGGTATGAATTTTTAAAAGAAATATTTTCCACACACTCGATAATAAATGTAGACACAAGTAATGTTTTAAATTTTATGTTGAAATTGTAACTGCAATAGGTGGAAGGCGAAAATCTAGAGATCCTTCACCTTCCGTCTCATCTAGTTCCAGAAACTCGATCCAACAAGATGAAGAAATACCATTAGGTAAAATTTTTCAGTTAGAGTATAGGTAGGGGAAATTTATTAACATGATGATACTAAGAGTAATGTTTTTTCCTTGTCTAGGTACAATCCATCCAAAAAGTTCAATTGGACAAAGTCAATTGTCGTTTGCTGCGGGTTCAAATATTGTGTTGCCAACTTCATCCTCGTCGTCCAGTCGTCGTAGTAGTGGAAATTCTTCAGTGAACTCAAATTATCCTACAAATCATCACATTAGTGCTGGCAGTGGAACTAACTTGGGTGTGAGTGTAAGTGGGGTGAATGTTAGTGGACTTCATTTAGTTTTTCCTCCAAGTAGTGGTAGTCCTCCAAATAGGGCTGTGATGACAAAAAATCGACCTCAGAATGTAGCGGTATATCCTTCTAGTATCAATTCAACAATCGGTGGAGCCTACGCGCAAGATACCCTGTCCAATACAATGGAGATTGAAGAGGAGGAAAGTGAAAGTAATGTGACAACTCCACAGTCAGAAACATCATTCATGAATCAAGTAAGACATTTTAAACAAAAAAAAATACATAAAATTGTGCGATTTACATTATTCATGAGATATGTGAAATTATTATTGAATACAAAATATCCGTGTCTAATTATTTCAGAGAATTACTGTTCCATTTTTGAATGCTACTTCCTTTCAAGTTCCAATCCAAGTTCCCATACAAAATACACCAGACTACTACCCTACGGAGAGGGAGAGAGCAAATCATTTTCATAACCATTCCAATATTCTGGAAAGACCGTCTACTGTGTTGAGTGCACCACAATTTCAAAATACATCGATAACTGGGACATCCTCTACGGGTAGGAAGAAGAAAGGTTCGATAGAGACTGTTTAATTTGATTAAAATGCAGCAATCGTAAGTGTCAAAAAAAACAAAATATCTATATTATATATGTTATCTGACATGTAATAATAATTATAACAGTAGTACAGTTTGTTGTTTTTGTGATCTTTGTTGATAAGTTGTTATCATTAATTTGTAAGTACCCAGTCTACCCCCATCTTTTTCGCCTTAATACATGATAAATTTGAGTTCAATTTACTCTTAATATCATCGGATTAAGTCACTGAAACCTTGTTAAAAATTCAGTATAAAATATACTCTCAAGAAAATACAAGTTTGTGATTTTGCCTTTTTCCATTTTCGTGAATACAGTACGATATCATGCATTACTTCGAGAATGTCCTGAGATTTTTTTCACCAATGTTAGGATTTAAGCATACTGTTGAGGTTGACACTGAAACTCATTCAGTCCCATGATTTCCTCTCAGAATACTTTATATGACACTGAGGGATCAGAATTCATTTTTATGTCCGGAAACATCGTATTCATCTCATAAATAGTTTTTATTCTACCTAATTATTGATTTCACAATTTAGTTACTTAACGGCCTTCATTAAAATAAATAAATAATTGGCAAAAAATTGTTAAAAAATCAAATTCAAAAGAATTGTAACTGTAATTTTTAACCTATTAAACTTTAACTAGTCTAAATTTATAACGATCAAAGGTAACAGACAGTATCAATATTAATTATTACTAACATAATATTAATTTTTTACCACATTATCCTGAATAATATTGGGTGAACATTTCTCCAATTCCGATACAATTCAAATTAGCTAAATGTGGGCATTTCGGACACGGCCTGAAAGAGAGAAGGAATTTTATCTCTATATTATGGGAGGTCTCTTTTTAGGACGATGTTCGATTTACAATTTTGTCAATTAAGTCTTATATCCATTAAAAAAGAAATGGAAAAAATGCAACACATTATTAAAAAACAAACAAGATTTTTACAGTACACAAAGTTGACCTCAAGTTTGAGCTAAGAGAAGATATCTCGATATTGCATTTAAAATTAAATACGACCCTGGACTGTCCTAACGTCAATAATTTTTACTGTTGTTGTTGTGCATCCCTGATTTTAGTCAAAAGTGCATCGCAGGTCTTTTTCGCATCACCCAGAAGCATAGAAGTGTTCTCTTTGTAGAACACAGGGTTGTCCACGGCGGCGTAACCTGCACCACCCATACTCCTGCGAAAGTAGAAACAAATATTTGTTGAAGCCATCCAACCCATTTTTTTTTAAAAAAATACATACATTAAGAGTGACCTTACCTCTTCATGACGATGACGTTCTTGGCTTTCCAGACACGCAAGACTGGCATTCCTATAATTAGTATTAATCAGTGATTAAAAGTTATCATATTTTTGAAAACAAGATAAAATAATACTTTCAATATATATATGTATATATACCAGCAATTATGGAATTCGGATCCTCCTCGGCATTGCTGTTAACTGTATCGTTGGCTCCAATTACAAGTGCCAAGTCTAAAAAAAGAATAATCTCAGTTAAGAACAAAAATAGTTGTATTCATTTTATACAAATTTTCTATACAGTTTTCGGCTTACCGGTCTCATCAAAATCGTCATTAATTTCTTCCATCTCCTCAACTATATCGTAGGGAACTGTTTATTCAAAAGAAAATATACATATTTATATCATCTTGAAACAACATAAGCAGTAAGGAGTAGTATGCAGTACATTGCTAATGCACTGAAATGCATCTTACCGCCAGCTTCCGCCAAGAGAACGTTGAGTTGACCCTTTGAAAATTTAACACAAAAAGCAATATTGTTAGTCACAATTATTTTTCACAGTTAAACTACAAAATTTTCCCTTTTCTTACCGGCATACGGCCAGCTACAGGATGGATGCCAAATCGAACTTTTTTGCCATTTGCTCTCAATGTCTTAACCATTTCAGCAATTGGATATTGTGCCTAAATTTTACAAAATTGGATGCATTAATTATTAAATATTCAAATGACTTCCGTGGTTCAACACTTAACTATCTATCCAACTGAGTTATTGGTCTACAGCAAAAATAAAGTGTGGATTCAGCCATTCAAGAAATAATATTCGTTCCTAGCGTCCTCGACAATGATCCTTCGTAAAACCTGGATAACATCAGGTTGAACCACGGAAGAGTGGTTCATTTAGTTAATGACGCATATTTTGAAGGCCCTTGTGCGATTGCATTTGTAGTGGACTTTGCAACTTCCGCAAACTGTACCCCAAGAGGTAATGCATATAAAACTCACCTTGGCTACACACAATCCATAACCTAAGAAGACAAAAATAAATGTGAACATGTTTGTTGACTTAAAAGACATGGTCCATAAGCAAAGGCGGTGAATAATTTACAAGACTTTGATTATACGGTCCTAACAAACCTGGAACAATGATGATATTTTTGGAATTATTGATTAGTTCTGCTGCTCCGTCGGTCAGTATTTCTGTATGACTGCCAGTAATTTCTTTCGCTGGGCCCGTCGGTGTTGCGCCAAAGCCTCCAAGAATAACATTTGGAAGGGAACGATTCATAGCCTGAAATAAAATCAATAATATGTAATTGTACAAAAAATCTGTTCTGAATAAAGAGTGGGCAAAATCTCAATCAGCAAACATACTCATACACGAATACTTTTCAGAGTGTGATTATGACTAAATTTTAGAAAAAACAATCAGTTATGATTGACTTTGTCAACGAATAAATACACCTATGACTTTTCTTCAAACTTTTTGTCCCACTCTGTACATGGCAAACAAATTAAACGAATAGGAAAATTGTCAAATCCTTACCTTGCACATGATGTAAGACAAAATTGCACCTGTAAAGACATGGATAAATATTGTACAATATTTAGACACAGTAAGAATTTTCTTTTGTGGTTTTCAACTTACCAGAGGAGCCAATGAGAGCTCCGACAATTGTCATCAATTGATTATTGAGCATAAATCCTTAAATTCAAGTTCAAACAGATACATGATTTTGACATTGAGACTCTATTACTGGCATATCATTAACTGTATTTCACGCACCTTCTGCACATAATGCCCATCCACTGTACGAGTTCAATACAGTCTACAGAGTTAAAGATTGAAAATAAATATTAATTCCGTTAACATCATTCTTGTGTCTATGAAATCATGAAATATTTCAAATGTCAAAGTCATTACGATCACAACTGGCATGTCGGCGCCTGTACGAGAACAAACATATCAAGTCAATACTCAATCGATTGATTTTGCCTCATTGATAATTCCTAAACATTAAACCAAAAATAGACATTTTCTTATGTGATATGGTCAATTAGAATTTACCTCCAATTGCGCTTGTGAGGGTGACGCCTGTATAGAAATAAAGGTATCCAGTCATTCGATTTTGCTTTTGCTTCATTGGCATATTTAGGTTTCTATATGTACTAGTATTCTATACCCATAGCTGCGGACAAGGCAGTAGTCACACCCAACATTTCCAAACCATACTCGGGTTGAGCAAAATAATAAATGAAAGCTCCCACATTGCCCGCTAACATTGCCGCATTCAGTGCGTGGCGACCAGGGAGTAACAAAGGAGCTGAACTCAATAGTCCTTGCAGCTTTCCATAAGCGACGAGTGAACCTGGAAAATTGAAAAAAGTCAATCCGTTTACAGTTACATAATACTGTTACAGTAAAAAAATTGACTCCTTTCAAGAATTTTATTCATCATTACCACTAAAAGTCACACCACCAATGTAAGTTCCTATAGAATAAACCAAACGTACATTTCATTAAGGCTACAGACTATTTTATGTGTATACTTTATTGTATTTATTATTAGTTGTGGATTAACCATACCCAAAAATAAAGCAGTTTTAACCATATTGGCTGCTGGGTCCGTTGCGAAATTTGGTAAATCGTGTATGTAAGTAGCAATACATGTCAATACAGCAGCTGCACCTGTGAATTGTAGAATGTCCAAAAAAACAAAATATTAAATGAGTCTTTACTATATTAATTATTTTGCAACAGAAGGTTTATTTTGCACCAACCGACAAGACTGTGAAATCCTGCGACAAGTTGGGGGAGATCTGTGATTTCAATTTTCTTGGCAATGACCGAACCAATGCCGGCACCGGATAAAGCCACCAAGGACATTTGTGTCAACGTCTCCATACTTGGAGATATCATTCCTAAGGTAGCCGTAATTCCACTGGTTACCCCTAGTGACAATCAAAAAATTCGAGCAATCTTTATGAAATCTCAAAAATTACTCACTATTCTTTACGGCAAATCAAAATTATCTTACTAAATCCATCCGAAATTTGGACAAAATAATCAGGTAACAATATCATAAATTTTATGCAAATGAGTATCTCTATTTACATACCAATTATCCCGAGGCTATTTCCCAATCTAGGTTTTTAAAACAGAGACATGTCATTTAAAATTTTTGCAAAAAATATTAACAGTATGAAACAAAAGCTGTCGGACATTTTTGCTCCCGACTCTAAATAATAGGTTCAATGAGTATATAATTTAAATATTTAGTTAAATTTCCAAAGTAAATACCGTGATGTTTTTTGCGCACTCAAGCCAGCTAGTGCCCCAACGCAGCATAAACTCGCCCCTTTAAAAATGAAACATAATATGTTTATTTACAGTTTCAAATCAATTCATAGCTGCTTCATTATTTTTTAATTACTAACCAAGAGAAGCCATTTGATGCACCTCAGAATAACCTTGTGAAGCAGCATAAACGTAGCTACCCAGAAAAGCAGCGGCTGGAATTCCGTACAAGTAATTGTGTTCCGGTGGATCTAGAAATTTCAATAACATGAGCCATACTCCGTCAAATCTTTAAAAAATGAATTTCATCTCTAAATATATAAATCAGATGAAACATACCATCAGGTCTTTTGAACATGTCCAACATTCTCTGTGTCACTATGAAACCACCAGCAATATTCACAAAAGAAACTCCAGCTGCAATTGCAGCTAACGCCTCCACGGTATTCGTTGGATAGTATCCTCCATTCATAAGGAGTAACCCACCCACAGCAGTAATCCCGGACACGGCATTGGTGATGCTGATTCGGAAGAGTGACAATCAACATTTATAAAAAACAAGAATCATATAACACACATCCTTATTCACAACTAATAACATTGCACAACTTTTACCTCATCAGTGGGCTGTGTAAAGCTGGGACAACCCCCCACACTGTATGATAACCTAATGTAGTCAAAATTAAACATAAATAAAGCTTGTAGTAAATCATCTAGAACATGTAAAAGTCTAGTTGGCAACATTTTGACTTGTCAAAAATTCAACACCAAAACTTCAAGGTGGCGGATACATGTATCTACCACCTTGCAAAACTTGAACACTCACCGACAAGTGTTGAGAGTCCAAAAATTGTTGTCATGGTAGTGAAGCTCTGCCCAGGAGATGCCATTCCAAGGGCAGATAGACCACCCAAACCACCAGTATAAACCTTGTAATAAAAAGTATTCATAACTCATAAAATAATCATCGTTATATAATAATGATTTTTTATTCAAATATGCACTATACCAGAGCATTATTTAAAGTCTCCTGGAATACATCTCTTGGTTTCGGTTCAACTTTAACAACCTCCGCTTTTGGCGGTGGTGGAGGGACAGCTTTAGGGGGTGGAGGTGGCCACAAAAGTTTGCCCTCTTGAAGGATAATACTTCCTCGGACCACTTCATCTGCTAGATCAATGTTAAAATGGTCCTTCTCTCCCATGGACAGCAAAAATTTAGAAATATTATTAGCATAAAGCGTGGAGCTCTGTGTGGGTAAACGACTAGGAAGATCAGTCAGTCCTATATGTATGACGTCTTTGTACGAGTAGATTTCTCCCGGCTTAGTGGTCTCTATGTTCCCTCCTGCCTCGGCAGCCAAGTCAACAACAACTGATCCTGGTCTGAAAAATTCCAAAAAAAGGTATTATAAAAAAAATCACACCAGTTTGTTGTAAATTGAGAAAAAGTATTTGAGAAATTACTTCATGGCTTCGATGTGCTCTCTCAAAATGAGTAAGGGTGCTTTCTTTCCTGGAATTTTATGGAGTAATGTATAAAGCATAATTATGCAACGTAAACGCATTCTTACTATTGAAATTAAAATCGAATTTTAATACCAGGAATCAAAGCTGTTGTTATAATGACATCCACTTCCTTGGCCTGCTTAGCAAATAAATCGTGTTCTGCTTGAATAAACTCTGGTGACATTTCTTTTCCATAACCTCCGGACGATTCCCCCTCCTCTTTTATATTAATGGTAAGAAATTCAGCACCTATAAAATCAAATAAAGTGAAAGGATAGACATGGCATTAATTAAATTTGACAGTAATAACAAAAAAAATGTAGATTAGGACAATGTACTGACCCATTGACTCTACTTGTTCCTTCACAGCAGCTCGTGTATCAAATGCTCTTACAATAGCACCCATATTCTTGGCTTGACCAGCAGCAGCCAAACCTTTATAACAAAACAGTCTATATTTAGTTGTGCAAATTAAAGCTTATTTCAGTATTTTCTAGTAGAATACACTAAATACATGACATTACCTGCAACTCCACCACCCACTACCAGAATTTTTGCCGGAGGAACCTTGCCCGCAGCCGTAATTTGACCAGTGAAAAATCTTCCAAATTGGTTAGCCGCTTCGATAACACTTCTATAGCCAGAAATATTGGCCATTGAACTCAGAGCGTCAAATACTTGTGCTCTACTTATCCGAGGTATACAATCCATTCCTGTAATTCAGATGGTTGCGTATAAAATATTTGTCAATCCAAGTCTAAATTTACAATGTAAATGTGTGGGTCGAATTCAAAATGAATTAGTTGATTTACCAAAGACATTTAAATTCTTTTTAGCTAACAAATCCAATACAGACTTGTTTTGAGCTGGGTAAATGAAAGAAATTAATGTAGAATTCTTTTTGAATAGCTCAACTTCCTTGTCAATCGGTTGCCTCACTTTGAGGATAATATCTGTTAGATATAAAAAAAATCATATAAATGGATATTATTTGATTTCAAATACCACAAAAGCAGCAACAATAGTTCCAAAAACGTTTGCATCAGTAGACTTGCGTAATAAATTATTATTAATAATTACCAGACTGAAATGCTGTAGCTTTATCAACCAATTTAACTCCATTGTGTTCATAATCAGCGTCCCTAAAATTAGCTAGGACTCCAGCACCCTTTTCTACTCTGACATTAAAACCTGAAAATAAAATTGTTTCGTACTTAACCTTTGAATGATTTAAAACGTACTCTTATTTTTATATATATTGCTAATCATATTACCTTTCTTAGTTAAATTCGCTGCTACCGCAGGTGTCATTGCAACTCTATAAAAATGCAACAAATTTTTTTTGAAACCTTTGTTACAGAAAAGAAATAGTATATTATCAAATGAAATACTGCCTCTTACCTCCGTTCATTGGGCCATATTTCTTTGACAATTCCTATTGTCAGTTTGTTGTATGGAGTTCCTTTAGCCACAGCAGCTGCTTGTCCTGTCGCCTTTACATTATCACTTTTTGGAGTTTTTGAACTTCTGAGTGTTGCCCATGTACGTAAATGTCTTCTTGCTACCAGAACAAGGGATTTGTCTTCAATAATTCGAAGAACTAACATCTTTTTTTATTGTCTGTTGTCACCTAAATTCATATCAAGTTGAAGTAAATATTCACAAATACACATTAAATCCATATATTACATTATAAAATAATTGTAAATACAAAACTGACTCCTCTAATCAGTTTTGTACTTACCTTTGACGACCGGCGACAAGAAGGAATGCTGAGAATTTACGCGCTATTTCGAATGGAACAGAAAAATAAAATTATTTGTCCGCCACGTGTGTGTGAATCCTGAGTCTCGTCTCACCACAGCCTTGCCACAGTCACATCTGCATTACAAGTTGGAGAGAATACATAGACTCGCAATATAGCTGATAATGCTTAAGTCAAATAAATAGCCAATCCTGTCGGCTCCTCTCTCGCTGTGCAAGTACAACCTTTGGGGGAAGCTCCAGGAGGAATCCTTTGGCTCTGCGTAAATAAACATGAGAAGAGATTATGTAAACACAGAAAGCAGAGCATCTAATATAATAATACTCGTCGTATCATCTTTAACCACTTTATCACCATTATTCTACTAATAAATTGAGACAGAAACAATTAAATGGACCATATTTCTCAGACCATTACAAAAAAGAATCACTGTTCAATATCCAGTGGATATTATCCACTCATTTTTTCATATCTGACATCACACTTTTCAGTGTTCATCCCTGAATGAAGTTATTACATTATCATTTGATTAACAGTCTTTCTCCAAGTAACTCAGATCATAGTCTTTTTCCAACTTTACTCATTTGGAACAAACAAATAGAAGGGTTACCTTGACCAAGTTCTCGTACATACTTTTTGTACGAACTTTATTGAAAAGAAAACTGTACAAATCCTGCGTTTCAAACATGCTTGATATTAAAAAGTGTGTAATGTATTTATAGTATCAAATATAAAATTCCAGCTGGTTGGGCAGAAAAAAAATCTACTGATAGGAAAAGTGTTAATTGTAATAACTTGACAATCTCTTCACTCTCACACACACTATATATCATGATTCATGAATGACAATTTAGGAACGTCCATACATTGTGTTCACTATTCACGTGTTACACAACAACATTTCAAGTCCAAGCAGATAACAAAAAAAACCACATTCTAAACCATATCCATTTACAATATGTAGCTTTTGATATAATATGTATATGTATCCGTTCGTGTATAATTAAAGGATTAAATAATACACTGTCAACTCCAGTAGAATCAATATTCGTCACAAAACTACACATTCAATAGCCTATGACATTGCATAATGAGTGATGAGCCACAACTTGAAGTTGTCCATCTCACGCACAATCCGTCCGTACATTTAGAGAATAGTGGACATTTTTGAGGGTTACAATATTGTACATACCATGTTACAAATGTATGACATGTGTAGAGTGTAAAAAAATTCCCAAAACATTCCGTCTGTCTTCTATTAGTATAACTAGTATAAGTGTAAATAGAGGAAATTGCATGCTACCATTATGCCTATCATCAGTTAAACATGTCTATATTAATTCAGTATCTGCTTTCGAGTGTAGGACCTGACACTGTCAGCAAAAACTCAGCAGATGCTATATAATATTTTTAACTTTTTGGTATTGGAGCCCAAGAAAGATTCTTAATGGACATATAATTTTTTTTTAAAAAAAAAAAAAGAGAAGAATTAAGATTAAAAGGAAACTTTAAATTTCGGTTGCATAGTAGTCTCATTAATATTAGCCGGCGTCTGAATAATTATGAGTATGCCCTTGCAATCCATCCACCTGGTAAAGTCTTTCGAGCAAAACTACTTGAAAGGCCACTCAAATAAATTTAAAAATGAAAAAATCAGCAGTATAACACACCGACATTAGCATGGAAAACTAGCAGCTGTGTAAATTTAAAATGGCACGAGAAGTATTATTTTATTCTATTTAATAAACATGCACGCTCTCTCATGAATCATGAACATTTTATGGATTGCAGATGTTGGCTACTTTTGTACTGACTCGAAGAAATAGCAGGATACGTGAATTAAGAGTGATAATCTCATGGAAAACCTACGTAACCCCAAAAATAAAAATTTGTGTGACGACGATAGTAGGATGACGGTATGATGCATGTAGGATAAACTCGCGTAGTTTTTACAAGATTTCTTAAAATATCGTGCAATTTATTAGCTACCTACATTTTGGGTGGTAAATGGAATAGACACGATAGTGTCATGTTTTTCCTCCTCAGTTCCTCAGCCACTAGGATAAACATACAGTATATTCATTAAAGCTCAAGGCATCCCTATGTATGTATAAACTATACAAAAAAATTGTGTATGTAAAACTCTTTCACAATCCGTCACAAGGATGTTAATGATGTTGACATTTCATTCAACCCAACTGTCAAAAAGACGCTCTGTTCAAAAACGCAATATCGTGTCTTTTTGACAATAATTCCCACCATGCCGCTAAACTAGTTTCCTTTCAATCCTACACCAACCAAACCCACAGTAATAACCTTTGGTACTCAAAGTCTTTAATTATTGAGTGTCAGGAAAAATAAATGGAAATTTCATTATTAAAAATGCAAACCATCCAAATTTTTGACAAGACATGAACAGCAACTAATAGAATTGCACAGATGAGCTCAAGTCAAAAAAATATAGTAAAAATATGCAAAGAGAGCAAATCGTATCATCAGTCCAGTTCAACACTGGAACTGTCACGTTGAATTTATAATGTTGTATAATGAAAGTACAATTATATAAATGGAGGTTGGAGGTGTACTTTTGTATATTAACAGCTGAGATAAGGCTTCAGAAAAAAGAAGGGCTTTTAGGTAGCTGGTGGTAGGTTTTAACAAATTATGCTGTCACTAGAGTTCTACGCACATTTATAGATTACTAGGACACATACCAACACTTAGGTGGTATTTAGCAATATACATACTACACGTGCTCAAACTAATATTTCAATCCTTCATTCCTTCTATTAATTTCCACTCACGCAAAAATCTCTTTCGGGGACCTTGATGGTAACTAGAACTCACAACAGCAACTATTCCTGTTAAAAACACTCATCACGGTCTGTTTTTTTTTCAATGTCGAATATGATATACATCTTAAATAGTAATATTATTTCTTGAACATTATTTTATGAAGATTAAAATATTTTCATTCTCAACAGCCTGAATTAACTATGAATTTGTAAGCACGAACAGACTCACGCCGAATCAAAAACAAACACATCATATTATATCGAACCCTTTTCCTCCTCCCTTCCATCCTTTTCCTACTACTGTAATGAAATATCTTGGCGTCAGACACTAATTAAATTTTAAAGAGAATAATAAGTACATCGTACATTTGTTGAAATATGAACTCTAAACCACCTTACTAAGACATAATACAGTGAACTGTGTAGCCAGAGATAGTACATACAACTTTAAGGAGGGTAACTGAGTACGGTCCTACGTCTTTTCTTCGAACGTACTTTTTTCAAACCATTTTGTTCGAATAACATTAAGTTCAAATGAAATGTTGTTCGAAAAAGAATGAAAACAAATAAAATCACACA
>WJFB01002719.1:0-17161 GCA_009870185.1 Pygmarrhopalites habei
ATCCGCAGAGCATATATATAATTACCATAGCATATATACATGTATATATATGCTTGATCGGATGTCAAGGAAAACCAAGGATTACGAAAATGCGTAAACGAAATGTGAAGAAACGACTTCTTCACATTTTATTTACGCATTTTGTCTTTCACGTGAAGGTGCGCAAACTGGCTATTTGGTGCACCAAATCGTAGTCTGGCCACCATAAAGTGTTAAGCATGAGTGGGAAATAGGAAGCAATCTGTGGAAGTGTGTACATGCAATATATGTATAAATGTGTGTGTGTGTGTGTGAAAGAAGAAAAATTACCTTCGGGAGTCAGAGAGTCGTAGGAAGGTGACGAGTATGGAAGGGCACGGAGAGCAACTTCATGGAGAATGATGCCGAAACTGAAGATATCACCTTTTAGAGAGGCTCGCTCCAAATTGGTTTTTGTCAAGTGCTCAGGTGCAACCCACAAGAGTTCTATTGGTATCAATTACGTCACTATTCACTTTAGATCTTCCCAAAGAAAAATATGAAGCCATCTATCTGTACACATATATGTATTACCCGGTACACATTATACATGCACGACTGCGGTCTACCAATTAAAATTTAATTACACTCTTCATGTACTTTCACCACTACCCTGGTCACACACACCGACACACACATGGTCCATGTGCAATAATAGAAACCTTGACTCTACAGTAGTGTCTCCGGGACGAAGAGACAGAAGAGTACAAAGTATTTTCACTATTTTGTGGCAACTATCGTATCTAAATAAATAGCTTTCGTCGCATTTCCCTGAATAAAACAAAGTGAGTTCAGTCTGGAGGACAGACACAAAAAATTTAAATTTTTGTTGTTGTTCGCAAAAATAACCTTTTGTTGATTATTTACGGGGAAATGAAGTTAATTTCCCTCTATTCTCTCCCTTCCACAATAAAATGTGAGAGTAGAGTGAAGGACATCACATTAATTCTATTTTCATTTAAAAGGAGGATGGTTGGGTTGGGGAAGAGGTTGTCAGGAACAAAAATGAGGATTTAACGTCCCCGCACCCTGGTAACTTGGCAGTCGAGCCAAGTGGCCAACTGGAAATCATAGCTTGTAGTCAGAGGGAGACCGCACATTAATGCAAAAATGGTGTAAGGCAGTCAGACACAGTATAAATGATGTGAGGGAAATATTTTTCCACACAGAGTAGTGGTAGAAAGTACACAGTAGGAGAAAGTTGGCTAGTTGTAGAAAGCTTGAGGATATTCAATAAGTATATATGTGAATATTTAAAATATTCTTTTTTTCAAAAAAAATATTCTCTCCTGATATACGACGAAGGAAGGAGGACCGGGTAATATATTATTTGGATGAAAGGGAATTTGTCGGTTGGTAGGAAAAATAAAATTGTCTTGTGACTTCTTGACTCACTGAAAAAGTAGTCCATGTCACAGGATTGTTTCTGACGAAAACTGAGGAGAGTGTGTACACCAAATCCAGTAATTTTTACGACAAATCTGGAACGAACATTACAGAATTGTGTAATATATAGTACAAGTATAATTCATATTTTTATGATGACACATGCAATGTCAAGGTTCAACTATTTAACCATTATAGATTCTTCTTCTCTCCGACGGACGGACGGAGGAAAAAAAAATTCAAATGTAAAAATGAAAGAGAAGGAAAGAGAAAGTAAGAGAAATCACCTAGCATCCACGAGGCACTTGGCTGAACTCAACCTTCCATGCCATCCAATATTCGAGTGGAGAAAACACATCCCCTGGAAACGAAATGAAAGGACCCACGGCCATGTAGACTTTCTCTTTGTACATTTTAACTCAAGTAGAATAATTATATACATGTACATCTAGGTATCAAAATCCTGTTATTGAAAAGAATCGTGGATGTAATATTGAATGGTGACAGTACTCAGAATCAGATATTTGTTTAGGAAGTATCAAATTATTTTGGAATAAATTGAATTACACCAACATAATTGAATATTAATATGGAGGAATGAGAAAATATTTTTCAGGATGAACTATTTAATTATTCCGGTTGACTGTGTATAGTTATAGACAGCTAAAACATGGAAATGACAAATTTGTGTGAGATTTTCCACTCACATTGACAATATCTGAAAGGAGGGAGAGGCGGAATGGCCAGTCTAGATGGATTTGAACATTGAGAAGGACATCACGGAGAGAACCTCTGGAACAGTACTCGTTGAGAAATAGGATTTCATCCCATTTCTCGGATGTACTTTTGCTATCCGAAGAAGAGAGGCAAAGACCAACTAACCGGCAAATATTTTCATGTTGCAAATCTCGTACCTAAAAAATTTTCAATATTATTTTCAGCAAAAACAAAATTATTTTATTATGAAGGCATTTGTACCATCATAAAATATTTACTCATAACACACCATAAAATACATAAGCTGCTTGATGAATTTTCTCACAGTATTTCACACACACTTTTACTCTATTTCTCTCTTTCTCTGCACAGCCTGTCCTCGCTCCAATAGAAATTTAATATTCAAAACCACGCCAAATGTCAGACACAGCAAAATATTCTTCTCCCTTCTCCATTCAGCATTTTATTCATTGATAACAGGCTAAAAACTACAGACACAAACAATCACAGTCGGGCGGAGGGAAACTAACTTGTATGTGTCATTATGTACGGGGAGGAAATTAATGGAAAACGACCATGGCTAATCAAGACATGAGACTTTGTATATCATTTCATTATGAAATAATTCTCTCTTTGATTTTCGATCCTTTCCTTTTGCACACACACACACACACGCTTTGCCTGTTATTATAGTAATTTTTTGGATAGGCTTTTCCTCTTCCCTCCATCCCTCTTTGTGTGAATGCATAATGATACATGTAGATATGAATTTAGTAGTTTGTTGGCATTTCACCAAGAACCATTATATCCTCCTCCTCCTCCTCTGGTTTCTATGGAATATCTTGTGCTCTCCCAAACTCATCTTTCTTTACTCTGGAGTCTATGGAGGAATGGAAATTGATTGCTTATTGCCTACAATGAGTTCTGCTTACTGAGTAAAATACAATGATGCGTCATCATGTAGTTTTCCACTCAAAATCCTCCTCCTCCTCTTCATGGCCACTGCAGGTGGTTTTGACTATGAAGAAAGATTTTCATATTCAAAGTCCATTAAATTTTAACACATGGGAAGTAATTAGAGCGGAATTAATAAGATTCCACAAATTTAGCTTGTTTTCCTCTCTCTCTCTCTCTCTCTCTGTCTCTGGTCGTTTTGTGTGCATACAAATGGAAAAGATGCTGAGGCTGTTTATCAATGATACTTGTGTGCAGATTTTACTGAGAATGTGTATGGTTGTGTATGTACTGACCTGCCGAATTTCGCTAACAATTTGCTTGGTGAATTCTATCCGCTTCGTCAGATGTATCCGTTTCAGTCCAACGAGGATTCCCTGAAAGCGGAAAAATATTCATATTTTTAAAAAATTAAATCCAGTCACATTTGTTGCCATGAAAGAACACTATCGTACAAGAATACAATTGGGACTCTTTTCCATCCTTTTCAAAAATAATCATAAACTACATTGCGAGGGTATGGAAATGACACGAGTGGGAGGAGAAAGAGAGGATGGGGCGAGACAAAATATGACAGGAGAAAGCATTAATTATTATGGTATTTATTAAAATATAAAGTCAACCCTGTGAGTGGCAGTGGGCACAAAAGTACGGGCTTCCGCTGTACCTGTGTGAATTAAATACAAAATTACTTATAAGCACTCCAGACCTCAAGTGTCATACTTTTTCTGCGTACAATGTAGTACAAATAATTGATATTCTTTCAATAAAGAAGATAATTGTGTAGTCAACAATTAAAATTTGTCTTAAACAGTGTGACAATTTCTCCTTATTTCTGAGTAAAAAATTAAGGTCCATTGGACCTTTAGTTTTATTGACCAATTAAAACGTCTGTATGACATGTAATCAAAAGAAAGAGTCTGACCTCCAGTTCCAGTCCCCAGTGAGAGGGATCCTCTGCTAGAATTTTCCTTCTCTTCCGCAAGACCTCTCTGTAAAACCCACAATAAATAATGTGTCAGTGTCCTAAATTCGTAACTTCATCCTCCCACACAGAGTAAACCCCATGTGTGTCATACACACACACTCCTACATGACATTGTATTTTCCGAGGCAGGGAGATACAGCACATTGGTCAAAAAACCAAAAGGCTGTGCGCTGTATGCTTGCATGGTGTGCAGAATACAGCTAAAGATAAAGGGGAGAGGAGAAAAGTTGTCGAGAGACAGAAAATTACATGTCAAAAATTCCCTTGCCACTGACCTTGGGTTCTCCCAGCTCAAAAAGAATATCATCCTGGTGGATTCTCCATCTTGTACTACTGGCAGCCTCCACCTCCCTCATATGTCTGTCATTATTAAAAGAAAAAAAAATTCACATTTACTTTTTTGTGCAAATACTCACAGATACATAATGCAAGGAATGCAAGGAGTAGAGTCTCTCAAAAAATATTTTTACCAATTTTTGAGCTAATAATTTGAGAAAAAAATGCACCATATTTGATAAAGTATTAAAAGACTGTCATAGGAGGTTGAACTGAGCAGTCGAGCCATGTCAACTCGTATAATACTTTTCATTTCTCAAACACTCGACTCTTCTCCAGGTCAAAATAATCCCCGGGTCTCATACTGTCTGCATTTGGAGTCACAAAATGCATTCACATACTTTTTGGTCTGATTTCACTCACACAAAAATACACACACTCTCATACTAAGAAGCCAGCATTGTAGGTTACCTGTGTTTCACATAATTTTGAGCCCCCACAAAAGAAATGGTAAAGATATCCAATCCAATTTCCGATTTTTTTCTCTCTCTTTCTTACATCGGCACAACTCCTGCTGCACGCACTGAAGGAATCGCATCCCACGAAAGGTACACACACACACATGCACACAGTCGATTTCTATTTACTCTGCCCAGTTGCCTGACACACTATGGGTTAAGTATGTGTGTGTGGTGAGGAGGGAGGGAGGAAAATATGATGGGAAAGATGTGACTGGGATATATTGAGATATAATATAGGGAGAATCTTATAGCATTTGTGAGAACGGTGGCAGATGGGAAGAGAATCTGTGAATCAATGTCTTTACCTTCGGCAAAGACAAGGAGGAGAAAGACTCACATAACCACAGCACACACGTATCGTCACAGTGTCTCCAGAAGGAGACCAAGATGACAAAAGAAAGTTGCAACGTGAGCTAATTTTTATACTTTTCCCATATGTCATACACTTGCTGCGCGGATTTTCTCCACGAGAGATACATGTATGAGATGTATGAGTAGAGAGGATATCTCATGTCATATTTTTTGTTGTCATTTATCAAACGATATGCCCATGCCTGTTGAACGAACCGAAGGGAAAGTAAAGGATGTCCTCACTATTAAATTGATGATTGTTCTTGAAAGTATAATATCCCCAGTTCTTCCCCTTCTTCTTTTTAAAAATAATAAAATGGGTTCTCTTGAACCACCCACACTTACACACATTCGTACAAGTTCTTAATTCAAAGGTCCTTTCCGTTTGCTCTTTCACTCACTTTCTCCAAATGTGAGAGAAGGGGTGGAGGTCCACAGTATTTCTTTACAAGGGAAAAAGAAGAAGTTTCAATAGTAAAAGAAAGAGAGAGAGAAGGTAGACCATATTATATGTAATGGAGATAAACGGATCCCAAGATGAAGCCGGAGGATGGATGCACTCTCAACTTTATGAAAGTGGAGAAAGTGGAGAGAGAGTCTAGGGAAGAGTTTAGAAAGATATGCAGATGGAAGGGAAAAGATTGTAGAGAATTTCTTTTCTCTCTCTTCCTCTCTAGACCACTTTTTTGCACAGATAAAATGACTGTGTAATAGACCATTGAACGAATATTACTCCAAGCATTTTCACCACCAACCTCGCATACAGAAAAACCTCACAGAGAAAGAGAAAGTGTCGTATGCCTTTCTCTAAAACCATTTCCCTCAAGTACATACACACGACACACATAACAATGTTATATCCTTCTCTTACATCCAAACGGCTAAAGAGGTTTCCATTCCGTTCTAGCATTTATGTATACATTTAAATACAGGACGAGGTCTTCCTTTCTTTAGCTTCCTCGGCTTAATTAAGCGTTTTTTCCCTTCTCTGAACAGACAGCATTTGTTTGAAAAGGAGATGAGGGAGGAAGGACTTTCCCTTACATTTTGAGATCATCAGGAAACTCAGAGACAGATGCAAACCCAGAGAGAGAGAGAGAAAGAGTGCTCAAATTTTATTGTTGGACTTTTCTTTCCTCCAAAATTTGGGTCACTTCCAAAAAAAAGTTTTTATAGCATGCAAAATTTGGTGTGAGTCTATTTACTGAATCTTTTTAAACTGTGGGCGGATGTTGATTAATTCCGACATTTTGAATTACAACTTATTTTTGACAAATCATCTTTCAACAATTTTTCTATTTATGCAACTCAGCAGTTAATTCAGGTGTATTTAAAATAAGTGAAAGTACTTTTCTCCTTACCTGTACACATAAATGATGAGGGCAGTGAGGAGGACAATGAAGACGACGATGAGTGCAGCTACATAAGGAAGGACTCCACTATTTCCAGTTAAACATTTTTGATCGTTCTCCAGGAAGCCACATTCTGGTATGTCAAGGGGTGGACCTTTCGTCTGGGGCCAACGGAACTGTCGACCAGCGAATTGTTGGAGGCCGCGACGTGACAAGTAGTGAGCGACAACCTATGACCACACAGACGATTTATTGAATTAACATCCACCATCAATTTATTTTCCCACAATCGATCCTTGAGTTCTTTTTCTAGATTTTGTAGGGATTAATATTTTTCTCTTTGAAAAATAAACTTGAGTCCACTACACCATTTCAATTTTTCAATACTCCTTCATACACACACACATGATTTAATGCAAGTGTTCAAGTGGTGAGATAGGACGGGGAGGATGAAAAACTACTGATTTTTCTGCGGAGGAACATTTTCCCCCTCCTCCAGAGAATCTCACAATAGAAAGTCAATAGGGAACGTGAGGGTGTGAGGATGAGCCATACTTGAGTGCACCTGTGTAGACTTGAGATTCTCAAAATTTTCACTTTAAAATAAGAACCATAAGTGTCGAAGGAAGAGGACATTTTTACCTCCTTTCAAAGTCACACCCCATGAATGGATTTCTTTTGTAAAATTCTCACGTCGAATACACATAAGCGTAAGATTTTTCTTTTCCCTCCTTTCCTCCCCTCCTCCTCTTTATCCTTCCTCAAGAACAGCAGGAACAATTTTTTTCTCAATTTTTAACCTCAAGCCAAAATGCTTTCTCCCACTTTCTCTTTTTTCCAGTCTCAAGGACTCTCTCACCTCACAACAAAGGTATAAACAAAAAATCAATACCCGCCCTTTCAAATACAAGTTAAACTAGACACGTCCAGTTCAAAAACTTGTTTTGAAAAATCAGAACTAACTACAACTATTAAAATTTAAGTGAATAATTCATTACCTCGAACTGTCCACTGATTGGATTCATGTCCAGGAGTGAGTAGTCCGCGTCACGATCCCCATTCTCATCAATTGTGACATTCCCAGTGACCCCTGAAAGTGAAATCCCCGGAGGAACAAAAGGCAAAAATTAAATGAGCAATTTTCATTATGATGACACACAAAAATTACGATACAGTGTTATTTTGTAGAACTATGACATGAGAAAATCTCATCAAATTTAACGATTGTCGAAATAGCCAAATCAAAATTCTAATGAATTTTCCTCTTTCTCTGTTTTCTCTTGACTAATTGCTTCATTTCAAACATGATTGTTCAGTGAGTGGGCCATAATAATTCGTTGTATTGGTCGAATTGAAAAAATGAAAAATGATAAATTTAAATTAGGAGATAGCACGAGAGACTGATATGATGGTGCATGACAAAAGATACGTTGGGATTTTGATGAAACACACACTCAGACACACATCATGACCAAGTACCGTTAAAGCATGCATACATACAGAAGGATTTGTGCTAAGAGATACCTGAGAGAAAGAGAGAGAATGTTTCAAGTAATTAATTTTAATACATATCTCATCTTCCCTGTACTGAATCCAGTGAAAAGACAACACATCATGTCTAATCGTTGATGAGAAAGGATTTTCATAGAGTTAGTCATGGCAAGGAGGCTTTCCTCCAGAGTTCTCCAGAGAAGGAGGATAGAATATCAGTCATCAGTGGAGAGACAAGGGATTCTACGATATACTATGGACATTTTGAGGCGGGTGAAAATTGGGCTGATGATGATGGTAGGGAGGGAGGTATGACTGGAGCAAGTTTTCATGGACCGTTGAATTCGAGAGAGATAGGGGAGGGAAGACAGATAGACAGCTGTAGAAAATGAGGGCCAAGTGCGTGCACCGTCTATGTAAGAAAGTGTGTGTGTGGGTGAAAGTCTGTAGCAAACAGAGATGGGTTTAAATGTTGAGAGAAGAAGTGCTTGACGTTGATTTAATTATATTATATTGTTCCATTTACATTGTTCAAGTGAAGTGAAGTGGGGTGTAGCACAAGTATTAGAGTATAACTGTGTGTGTGTGTGTATGATGGTAGTGTGGAGAACAATGGATTGTAAGAGAGAAAGACAGATGTTACCTTGAAATGTTCGGTTCCACATTCGGCGGGTTACCCGTCTCCCATTATTAAAGAGAGACTCATTCGCAGCCAGGGTTTCATTCAGAGCCATTCCCAAGAGCATCACACCATCGTAGAAAGCACCAATGAAGAAATTAACCTGGAAGGAAGGAAGTAGAGAGGAAAGAGAGTTCAACAAAAATTAGCTCAACAGTCAACAACAAAAGAGATATTAAATACACATCACTGCACGTTTTCTTCTTCTCTCCAAAGACATTTTAGTACTATTACTCGGAGGATTTTGTCCTTCTTGGCGGAAGTCTTGTAAATAATTTTTAATATTCCTGTAGAGAGAGAGAGAGAAAGAAAAAGAGAAAGGAACTCACATCTTCGTCCTGCGGGAAAGAAAAATTGTAGTCTCGGATGGCCCGCTCCTTGACATTATGAGAGAAATTGTTCCAACCGGAAGAACGTGGGACAAGGAGGGAAATTGTGAGGAGAGCTTCGTAGGCTGTATACAATACAAGTGAAGAGGAGTGTGTAATTAAAAATTAAATTGTTTGTTAATATATTTTTTACGAATTCGAAACGTAGTTTTAATGTCTCAAGTTCTAACCTTTCTTCGCTTCCAAATCATTCTCGTCTCCTTTCTGCCAGAAATGTTGTTGCTGATGAGACAGGAAGTCCTGAGATGACCAGAAAAAAAGAGATAAAAGCATAAAGAAATTTGGTAGGATTAAAATTCCCTGGTGCAGTCAACTTGCACTACGAATACATTATATGAAGTTGCCTCTTCAATGTTTTGACTTCTAAGAAGGACTTTCCACATACATTAAAATGTCATGAACATTTCTTACTCCGAGTCCTTTAATAAGGCTAGATGAATTGGACTTTGGAGACTATAATCGGATAAGTAGAGTAGAGAGAGAGGGGAAGGATTTATGTTTCACTGAACTGTAGGATCGATGTTGACACACACACACGCATACCAGGAAGAGTGTCTATATTTTGGCGCATCAGTGCATAATATTTGTACATTAAATCCAACCGACAGACTGTAATTCCAGGGAAATTGATCTCTGAGAGTCTACTCTAATTTCGGAAATATTACAGAACCATAGTTCATCAGATGGGGGGATGAGGAAGGGGGAAACACACACGCAAAAAATGACGACACACATAACATCCTATAATATAATATAAAATGTGATACTGAAGAGGGTGAAATGGCATTCATTTGTGTAGAGAGACAGTAACTCGAAATATTGGAAAGTGAAAGTGAAAAGAGAAAAGTTTTGTAATTGAAATTGAAAATAGAGCATAATTGAATTAAATACCTTGAAAAGCTCCACATCTAAGAAAGCCCAGTCTCCATCCGTGTAACCTTAGATTTAATATAAACTTAGTTTTTGTTCTTTAATATAATTATTCTTTTCCACTTTCAGTTGACACAAACGAAAGTGTGCATTGTGTTTCATTTGACTACCTTTTTGGTGAGCTTTTAGCATAAATTCTCGAACAAGTGCCTCCTGCAAGCTCAGAATCACAACTGCACAAAAGATTGAAATGAAAAAAAAAGAAACGAAAGGGTTTAAATACAATTTTCGTATTTCAAACTTAAAAAATGCATTGCTATTAATTAAAATAAATTACTTCTTGCATGTGCTGCAATCTCAGTGAGTGCCGTGTCCATGTCAGACAATTGTTGCCCATCAATGTCATGAGCCACCACTACAAAAATTAGATATTGTCTTATTTAAAAAGAAAACTATGAAAAGACAATTTAACTGCAAGTCTTCCTACCTTCATAATTCTCTTCTTTCAGTCCATTGATCAAAATTCGTCCTGATGTATGTGGAAATAACGTGGATTAGTCCACATTTAAAATGCAAATGACATCTTAAATTAATTAAATTGTAAGGAAAAGGGAAAATGGTTTACCAACGGTGAAGGAGAATAAATCTGTTTTGTCGTAGACAACAGCAAGATGTTTCCACTTAAATCTTCTACAAATGGCATCAAAGACCAGGGTCAAACGACACTGGCAGTAAGAGAGACGGGTCAGGGTGGAAAATTCACTTTTATCACCAAAAACTCCCTGTACAACCATAGATACACGCATACAGTGACTAGTTTTCAAATTTTCTTGATTACATTTATTAAACCATATTTAATATTCATAGCCAGAATAGAAAGACTGTAATTCTGTTAGAGTCAAGTTAGGAGGCGGACAAAACAAAAGCATGCCAGGAGGGGTGAAAGTAAGGAGAAAACTAATTTTTTAAACCTTTTACTCTTCTCATATTTCCAGCAACATAAAACACACAATTTGAGGGATGAGGGAAAAGTGAGAAATTGTTCCACAAACGAAAATACAAACTACAGTGCACATAGTCACAAGTTCAAAACACACGCACAAACAAGCAGGATACTTTAATATCATAATAGGGAACGTGGGGAAAGACCACGAGTGCAGGAAAATGACTAAATGGTCGTAAAGATGAAAGGATGACAAGGGGGCACAGACAAGCAACAATAATAAGATTCTAGCCAAGTTAAATTCAACTTGAAAGAACAAAAAGTAGAATCTTTGTCTTCTTCCGTTTTGTTACACACTATCTACGTGTACTATCGTTCACCCTGCACACACACGCAATTCTTGTGTAGTATTGTGAGGGGGAAAGTAAATTCCTGAGTTGGTCCTCGTATTAATTATGTATCTTGTAGACCGGGCTGTTCCAGTGAGCTAATAGGGTATAAAAAGAAGTCGGACCAAAAAAAGCAATTTACGTGAGACACAAGACAATTAATGAGATGTACTTTGCAGCCAGTTTAATCCAGACAAATGAACTTTAGGAATTATTCCCTACCGAGCCATTAAAATTATACTTGAATTTTCTGACTTTGTATGCACCATGCGGTGTAGGAGCTGTATTTTTTTCCTCCTCTCCCTCTCACTTCCCAGGGTCACTGGTTGCATACTAAATATAATTTTGCTCGTCAATATTTTTTTAAACTTAATTTTCGGACAAGAATTGGGACTCAATCTCAAAGGCAGATTTTCCATTTCAAATATTATAGAATTGAGACTTTTGTATAGACAAAAACCAAGACGTTCCACCACACACACACACAAGTTGTGCACATTCGTTTTGTGAAATCTGTAGAAAGTCCGTTGAGTTTTGAATAATTCTGTCCTTACTAAAAGTTTGGGTGGTGGTGCAGGTGAGGGGAAAGTTTACTATTACATGTCCTTCCCCCTCACACAGTCCACACACACACACACGCCGACACCACACTATCTGTCTAATGTAATATATTTGTGTTGTATAATAAATGCAATTAGTAATGAAGCAGATTTAACTTTTGACAAAACTTCTTGACACACTAAACTCACACGGAGAAAGTTTAGTTTATATACTTTGTAGGTGTGGAGGATCTGGATGGATGGATTGTATAGACAAGGACAAGTTGGGAAATTTCACAAAGAGGGACAAGAATTTTGACAGAGAGTGAGTTCCGTAGATATCCATTTCTGAGATGGGAAGCCCAGTCACACACACAGGGAGTAACTATGTCAAGACAAGATAATCTAAACTAAATTAGAGAAAATGTCCCAAACTAGACTGACTATTCAAGTAGAAAATAATGAATAATGTTAATTTTCAAAAGTTGCGTCAGTGGGTGTATTGAAATAATCATCTGTTCCTCTGTGGTCTTCTTCAGTGAGCAGGGAAGGAAGTTTGACTTTACATTTGTGGTGAAGCAAAAAGCTTGAAGCATAATTGAAACATTATATATTTTTTTCCTAGTACCAAACCAAATTATTTTTGAAATATAATTACTTTCTCCGCCTCCTCCCATATACATGTATATTATATCCATCCCACGTCGTCCGGATAATGAATGAATTTAATTTTGACAGTGAAAGTGAATTTTTAGTGGAAAAGGTGAAAGTTCAGTGAGAGAAAGCTGGCATATATTTAGTCAACAGAGCGCAAGTATGGAGTATAATACAAAGTTTTGCATACTCTGCGTCAACAATTAAGTATACTGGGAGTAGTCGTGTTATTAAATAAAGTATACATTAATATTTACAACAATGCAAAAAAGGAGAATGCGGTCAAGTTTGAATCACATAATTAATAATTGGGATGGACGTACCGTACTGTTAATTCTAATTTTCTTCAGGCCCCCCAAAAGACGGTGGTCCGTTGTGTCAGTGGATGGTGGCTAATTTGAGATGTGAGATATTATTACTTTTTACATTTTCATACACCACACACTCAATTTCGGATCGCACAGACCTCAAAAACTGTACATTTTACATGTATGCATGCACATGACTCCGTCCCATTAATTCCCATTTACTCTCATTTGCAAATGCCCTTCTCCATTCCTACACACACACACTCTCTCTCCTTTTTAATCCTTTGAAAACAACAATCGATACAATCAACTGTAGCATCATGTTTACAAATACAAACTCCGTTATATCTTGACTCTGAATTCTACCCAGACTCACGTACACATAGCTAGAGAGAGAATCACATTGTAATTCTATCCATCTTGTTCCTTTGTGAAAATTAAGCTCGGAGAGACCAAATAATGGTTTAATCTACAAAGATATAACACACACACACTGTCTCTCCCTCCCCACTCCTGCATACACTCTCTCTCTATCCGAGTTTCGACGGAATATATAGAGAAGACACGAGAGGATTACCCTCAACAAGAAATTTATGGGGTGGGTAACCGAGTGAGTCCGCACAAAAACTTTTTCCTCTTGACTTGACTTATAATGTAGTCTTCAATGATAATAGTTCTCTGATAATCCACAATCTCTCCCATTATACCCCCCTTCCAAAATATCCAAAATTACATTTTCCATCCGGAGAATATGTAGCTTTGTTCGAAACCCACTGACCCATATCATTTTTAAATTGAGAATCCTATGGTAGTAGTAAATATACTAAATGGAAGACATCGGGGTGTGTCACACATCGAGTCGTACGAACTGGTGGAAAAAGCATGTCACGTGTGAAATTTTGCATACAGGGAAAGGTACACTTTCTCTCTAACAACAACATTTTGAAAACACAGATTTACACACTTTCAAAAACTAAACTAAATTCATTTAAAAATACTGTACTACAAAGTCTTCTTACTTCTTTCTCTAATAGACAAAAGTGAAGAGTGACAAGGATCCAACAAGGTGTACATCAAGAGACATTCAATCATGACTAACATTGGTATAAATTTATGTGTACAAATGGAAGTAAAGGGCTTTGCACTAATGCTAAGTCATGTACAAAATTATGTACACTTTCATTTCAAATAGGAAAATTGACAAGGTATGACTGGTTTGTGTCATCACTCTCATTTAACGTGCGCTCACTAGTTTATCCAAAGGTGTCACATTATAATGTGGACATAATTTAAAATAACCAAGCGAAGGGCTAATCCGAATGCGATATATACAATATATGCCGATTAAATTAAAATAAAAGTATTAAATACGACTCCTGTCAAAATATGAATTATAGATTTGAGGACACAGGAAGTACCACAAAAAATATGTTATGTGTGTGTATATTATCCAGCTTACTTGATCTCCTAAGCCTGTGACGACAGGTATATTCCAGTAGGCTGATAAGAATCCTACAGGTTGAAGAGCAAATCCACAAGCCGGTCCAATAAATGCAATCACATTGGACAGGAATCTCATGTCTGCTGCCAAACCTGGAGTGAGTCTGTTGTCACAAGAAGGGTAACTGGAAAAGTGGAAAAGTTTCATATTTTCAAAAAATTATGTAATCGCAAATCATATTACTATTGTATCACTTATTGATTCAAGACACACACACACAACATTGTTTATTTTCCCAGGTACAAAATGAGTTATTGTCTTGAAATAGAGGAGAGAGAGGATGAGAGGAAATCTGGGAAGAGGAGACTTTAGCTCACATAAATCGTGTCTGGGTACTCACCCCGTATTACGTACGTGTGTGTGTGTGACAGTGTGTGTACATGTGGTTAGGATAAGGTAGAAACTTCAAAGAAATCTACATAGCTTGACAGCATTGGTCGTCTTCTCCTAATACGTTGAAATTAAATTGGGAAGGCCTGTGAGTGTACAAGACTTATCATTCATGACAGAGGGAAATCTTCATTAGATTTGTATGGAGGGAAGGAGAAAGATTCCGAGTAGGGGGTTCATAATTCGTACACACAGAGGCTAGATACTTACGAAAAAAGTACGTATTATTATTATAAAGTGGAAAATAAACCTTGTTAATAATCTCTCTCGTAACAGGTACCTTATACAACAACATACATTTGAGTAACATAGTAACAGATAATGTTACCAAGTATAAATCAAAGTTGTTCCGCTAGTGACTCAACTGTCAGGAGAAGAACTTTGGACCGGTTTTTAAATCATTTTGGCAAATCAATTCTTTATATTGGCATTCCAGCTAGGAGTGAAGATATGATAGAGAGAGGAGATAGTGAGGAGGATGCCATCCATGCAAATTACGCTCGTTCCTCATAACATGTCCATCATGTGTCTACAGCATGCATAACTATTACGCTACTTACTTAGTTTAACATTGGATAGGTCATCGGATTTAATAATGATGAAGAGCTTCTAAGATTACATTTTTGTGAACAGGAGGTTTCACAAGTTGTGAATCACAACGAATGTTACTCGCAACTTCATGGGAGTCAACTTTCCTCGTAGAATCATTGACGTTCATCGTAATGTGCATTAACCTAGCAAATATTTTGATATGTTCAATCAGCTTTGAGAATATAAATAATAAAGAAGTTTTGAATGACAAATATTTTAGTAAAATACATTTTGATGTACGAATAGAGGAATGGAAAGAAATTTTTATTTAAAGATCAGATGTTTCAGATAAACTTGATAAAATTTTAGCTTGAGCCTCAAAAAATTGTCTTTAACAAACAAAGATTGACTTTGTATTTTATCATTATGAAACGAGACAAGGATCAACACACAGAGGAGTATTGTACAGTTCAATGGCCAATGAAATGAAAATAATACTGTGTTGATAAAATGGACACACAACACACGCACATGTGTGTGTGTGACAATTCCAAGTGTCAATACATATTGAGATTAGGACTAGTGTGAGTATGCTGGATTGGAGAACAAGGAATGCTTTGGTTTTACCCATATTTATTTTGGTATAGTAATTACTTCCATCGTCCAGTGCCTTCATTGTGTGTGTGCGTGTGTGTGTGTGGCCGTACAAAGTGGATGAAACAACTTTTTCTTTTTGGGGATTTCTGGTGTGTGTCCCGTTACCGTAGGACAGAGTCAGACTGAACGGTCTGTGAGAAAACTCTCGGTCCCTCATTTCCCTCCTCCGACCAAAAAATCCTGATTCAGGATTTCTGAAGGAATCGGAAGTCCACAATATAAAATTGTAGAGTGCAGATTGGAGGAATATTGAGACAACTTTTCCCCAGACCTTTTTCCAACCTTACTCAATCTCACCGTATTGTGAGTACTTCAAAAGTTGTAAAAAAAAGTTCAAGAGACAGGAATAGGGTCAATATACGTTCCTCTACTACTTATGTAGAAGAGTAGAGTAGGTAGAGTTGTGTGGATATTACACCCACCCACAACTTCCATAAAAGTTGAACCAGTGGCTTGAGTGAGTTGTATCTAATATGAAAGGAATTCTTTATTTTAAACTTTCCTCATTGAAACTTTCAAGATTTAAAAGTTTATCACTCAGAAGAGGAAAGAAAGGGAGAAAAAATTCCCGTTCCAGGATTCTACAATAGTCTCTCTCTGGTATGGATCTGCATAAGAAGGAGACCTCAAAGATATTTTAAAAACAGGATTTCTACGCGGATTAGTCGGGGATGAGAAATTGTGTCTGCTACTCTCTCTCCCTCTGAGTGTAGATGTGTGTGTGTTGTATGGAGATATGTAAAAGATGAAATTTAGTCTTGCATCCTTTTTTTCTGGATGACAGCACTACACTCGGTCGGATAATACCAAATGAAACATTTCTTTGCACATGCAAAAAGGTAAGAAAGGTACAGTGTGTGTATCTGTGTGTGTGTATGTGTATGATTGGGGAAAAGGGAGGGATTTTCAGGATGACTGAAAGCTATGAGCTCACAAGAGATCAGGCCAGAGGAGCAGACAGAGAGAGAGAGACGAGTCTGCAAATTCCTCCACATTTCAGGGAATCCATCTATTTTTTTCATACACATAGAGAGAGACTACATATCTGGGATCCAGTTCCCCTCCTTTTTTTTTCTTGTTATCTGCTACAGGAGAGAGAGAGAAAAAAAAATTGTGTACGCTTTCATCTTTTTTTCTTTCTAAACAAACATTTTATATACCGTTAAATGGGGTAATATCGGCCACTTTTTCCGAAATTTTGACTTTGACGGCCTGTAGTTTTTTAAAGAGTGAAAATAAGGGTTCTATTCAATTGGA
>WJFB01002720.1:0-17157 GCA_009870185.1 Pygmarrhopalites habei
TGATTTGTATTATGTACTGTTTTTAGGAAAATTTTGCTGGGAAATATTTCGTTGGCGGTTTCAGCTATCACTGCAATTTTATCATTACTGTTTGGAGGTATACTATTTCTCATTTTCAACATAAATACAGTTACAAAAATGTGTGGAAATCTATAGGATAAATGTTGATATTATCTTTAATTTGTATTATTATCTTTATCTTTAACCCCTTTCAGGTGGTACTGCAATTTTGAACCTCATGATCAACATGGTCGTATTTTTCACTGCTCTTTTCTATCTTTTGAGTTCATCTACGTCAGTTTACAAACCCGTTGAAATGTTCAATAAGTGGTCACCAGGATCAGGAGTACATTCAAATAGATTTGCAATAGCCGTTGAGGAAGCAATTAATGGAGTCTTTGTTGCAAGTTTTAAAATGGCCACATTCTACGGATTATGGACGTGGCTTGTACACACACTATTCCAGGTTAATAATATTGTTTATTAAATAATCTACAAGTCCTTTGCAAATATAATAAGATTGTTATTAATTTTTAGGTGAATATTGTGTTTGTGCCATCATTACTGGGCGGTCTGTTTGCTGCAGTTCCATGTAAAAATTTTTTTTGAATTACATACATAATAATATTTTATCTTCATTTTTTATTATAAATCAACATGTATAATTTACTGCTGGATAGTTCTTGCTCCATACTGGGCTACTTTACCAGCCGTCTTGGAATTGTGGCTAATACAAGGGCACTGGCCAAAGGCTTTGTGTATGTTGTTGGCTCAGGTGAAAAGATTATATTTTTCGTAGAGCTGTATGTAGTACTTTTATAGTCGCAAGATTAAATAGTTTCTTTTTTATAATTATGAATTATGCAGATGGCTCCAATGGCTGCTGTCGACACCCAAATTTATAGCGAAATCAAGGGTGGAGGTCATCCATATCTAACAGGTAAGAAACATTTTCCATACTCAACACTGAATATGTTGAAGCCTTGTGTCATTTTTCATTCATAGTATAACATATATTTTTATTATACAGGTCTTGCAGTGGCTGGTGGAATTTTTTACTTTGGTATGCAAGGAGCAATCATCGGTTAGAAGAATATCCCGTTTTGATATTGCATAGAGATAGTTGGGTGTATACAATGTGTATTTATATCAATATTTTGTTATTTTATTGATAGGTCCTATTCTACTCTGTCTTGTTTTCGTTACACCGGACTTAATTAAAGTCGGAAATAGCTATATGGGAGAATTTTCAGCTCCAGATATGGATATATTGCAAGATCAACAGAGACCAACGAGCAGACGACCCCGAGATTTTGATGATACCACGGATGAGGGCAATCAAGCTCCATAAAATAATAGGCTTATTTTTTAATTTTTATTTAGGAATTATCGGAACACTTCATGCTTTACCTGAAGACTTTCACACAATATACCTGATATTTGGAGAGACTGAGGAATGCGAGAGAGCTTTATGATTATGATTAATTTTCTTGGAATAGCTACTAATCTCAAATTGTGAACAAATATCAATACTGATTTAAGTACTACTTACGGTACGCTACTACATTTTGTATGAAAGGTATTTTTTTCTTCTGTTATTTTTTTAAACAAATATTTGCTTATCATAGCTTGTATACTTCATATGAATTCTATCGAAATTTACAACGAGGATTTTATTTTACTAAATTTACTACATGGTAATTTAAAAGGCCGACTAGACTACAAATGTGGCCAATGCAAATATACTTATAGATGTTCTTTTTTGCAATATTTATTTTGTACAATATGCGTCTAGTTTTAATTCAACTCGAATGTGATCTTCTCTTATACTTACAAGCAAAGTGAATACTCATCATGAAAAGTATTAGAAAAATGTATAAGATATACTAAGTACATCTTTGCTGGTACTGGAACCAGTAAACTTGTACCGTGGAATCGAAAATTGTTGCGAGGAAGTATCGCTTGAATAAATTTTCATAGTCCATGTGAAATGCAACAACATTTTACTCGAAAATTGCATACAATTTAATGTGTTCCAACAGGGTCGTAAGAGAAGAAATGAGAAATCTGAAACACCTTTGGCAAATGTCCTTTGCTTTCTCTTTTCAGACATTGTTTACTTCTTTTTTGGGGCAAATAAAGAACTTGCTCCTGCGTGAAACCAGCTGGCGGTATCAGATTTCTCAAGGTCGATCCAAATTATCCCAAATTATTGAACATTCAAAGTCAAGTATTAAAGACTGGCAAAAATGTAGCTCAGTCGAGAATAACTCACTCCTTTCACTGACTAAATAGTTCACTGTGCGACTCGTTGACATTTGACGCTAATGTAGAATCAAAGTTGTTTGTTGTCTTCGAGAGAAAGTAAGCCAGTTAGTAAATGGTGCAAAGAAAGGATTTTCTTGTGCGTACACGGGTAGGAACAAATCAGTCCTTATTTATCCTGTACACATATAGTATTTGTAAATAATTTGTTTGTGTAGTGGATTTGTTTATGTATAATTAATTGAGCTGATTGATTTTTTCCAGGTGCTGAATCTACGAGAGTAATATGGGTTGTAATTCAGGTCGGAGGCCCCGACTTTTTCTAATCTTTTGTTGTTTATTTTCAATTGCCCTTGGTGCAATGTCTTCTCTATTCTTCTACTATCCGGAAGGAATGAATCTACCCATGTTTGCAAGTGATAGTGTCGTTGGTCCCGTTCAAAATGGTCGAGAAGACAAGGGTCAAAATCATAAGGAACAGGGAGACCATTCGTCTGGTCAAAGTTCAAACAACAAAAACGACAAAAGTAGGCATCATATATTCTTCTCGGAAATACACAATGACGAAGAAGAGTCGGATGGTTCCGTCAATGGACTCAATTTAGGGGGAAAAATAAGACATCAAGCACATCATTTTGACCATGATCGATATACTGAGGGTGAGTTCAGACCACTTGATCTCAGTTTGCAAGAATTTGAAGAAAAGTCAGTATTTTCAAATGTTGTGGAAACTCGACTCATTCACTTGGGTAACTGTCTCAGCTTGTTTATAACTTACTTATTCAATATTTATAATGTCATACGTATTATAATAATGAAATAGAAATTAATTATCATCAAAATTATTTATTTTCAAGACATGAAGGGAGCACCACCAAGGGTCTCTTTTATTAAAGAAGTAAGGTCTTCAAAAAATGGTACTAATATGAAGACGAGTCAACCGAGACATTAAACACTCTTTATTTATTTACTTTAGGTTTTGAAAATGTCCCATGCAGCTGGCATAAACGGCATTTTGATCGAGTGGGAAGACACCTTTCCTTGGTAATCTTTTGGTTTACATAAAATGATTTTAATTAAGCTTACACAGGATAGAATACCGTTTTAAAAATGTAAATATCTGTTTCTCAATTTTTTTTCACAGGTCGGGAAGCTTGGAAAATTTAACTTTAATTTACGGAGGTTACAATTTGTCTGACGTATTAGAAATTGTGGACTACGCGGAGCAGCTATCCATGGAAGTGATTCCACTCATTCAGACTTTTGGACATGTCGAGTTTATTTTGGTAAGGTTTGGGTATTAGTCATTTATTCACTAATTAGCAAGACGTTGTGTATAATGTTTACTCATATAAAATTTTTGCCTTAAATGGGAATTTCGTAGAAATCTAAAGAATTTCGACATCTGAGGGAAGTTGACGAGGATCCTCAGGCCTTATGTCCTTCGAAACCTGGCAGTATGGAAGTCATTGAAGAGATGATTAATCAGGTATTTACACTATAAAATCATAATCAGTTGTAATTCTCTAATTATTTTTGTTTTACTAATTATTTTTATTTTTCTGACAGATTTTACAAATTCACAAAAATTCACGTTTCGTTCATATCGGATGCGATGAGGTTAGTGATAATAATATGGTATACTGTCAGCCAAATGAACGTACGGTAGATATGTTTTATTAAGGATATGTTCTATAATGTCATGTGCGTGTTAGCAAGAAACGTTATTATTCCTTGATTAAAATGTCTATTTATCTTTCTCATTAGGTACTTAATCTCCATGTTTGCTCTCTGTGTCAATCAGCCTTTGAGTACAGGGATGAAATTTTTTTGAATCATGTTAGTCGCGTCGCAAAAATCATTCGTAGTCGCAACAAAATTCCGTAAGTAAATATTATTTCAACTGCTATATGAGCTATTACAACATTAAGTAAACATTCACTAATTAATTAACTTGTGATATCTTGTTCATTTGACCCCTGAAACAGTATCGTTTGGGATGACATGCTTCGATCAATAACGTCCAAGTATGTATTTGTGCTTGTCGATTGATAAAATATAATCATGAGCTACATAACAAGTTTGTGAGTTTTCTTTTAATTCAATTCTTTCTAGACGTCTCATAGAATCTGGAATTGGTTCATTGGTTGAACCAATGGTTTGGGTATATGCAGAGGATATCGATCGGTTTGTAGGATGGGAGACTTGGGTATATTCAAATTACTTACAGTTTGAAAAAATAGAATAGTTCTTTAGGTAGTTCAAATATGTGAACATTTTTTTTATCCTTCAGGACAAGTATTCGAAGATTTTTCCAACCATATGGGCAGCCGCTGCATTCAAAGGTAAGTCAATCAACTATATTGTTTACCACATTCATTGAAGATTCGTGATTAACGAATAATTAATTCCAGGAGCACACGGAGAAACGTTGACGCTTCCTCCTTTGTCCAGGTTGATATAGAATAAACAATTGATTGTCACTACCACAAATTGTAGCAGCCAACAGTTGATTGAATTGAATTGAAAGAGTTATTTCATGTCAATTGAAAGAAATTTTTGTCTTTTTAGACATGCGGAGAATTCTCAGCGTTGGGTGGATATTATTACACGAGAATCTGTACGATGGAAGGTAAAATCATTAGATGACTTTTCCGTTCTTGTATTGTGATATAGCTATTTACGATAATGGTGCTTATTTTTTTATCCAAAAAAAGAGTGGCGTTGGTGGTTTAGTGTTAACAGGGTGGTCTAGGTAAATCAACATAATATTTTAACTGTTAATTATTCGCGTGGAGATAAGGAGAGAGGAATCGATGGTCGTTTTGAATTATTTAGATACGACCACTTTGCGGTGCTTTGCGAATTGCTTCCGGCATCTATACCGTCTCTTCTGTATTCATCATTGGTTATATCTACACCTAATGGTGGTGAAATTATTCGTAATAGACTATTTGTACCAAAAAATTTGACGCAGTCTACTCAAGTCTCGGATAATATTCTATCAAGCTCGAGTACCTCAGCTTATGAGTCATCACCGGAAGAATTCTCTTATGCAAATAAGCAGGTTATAGAAGCAACGTCTGCAAAATCAGCTTTAGATGAGCAGCAGAATCTGAGTGCTACAACTGAATCCTCAGCCGACTCTCCATTGTCAAGACTTCAAAGATCAACAAGGAGGAAAATTCCACATCCTCGTAGCCTCATGCAGAAACAAGAATCAGCATTGTCCAGATTTGGAGGTCCTTCCGTCGAACTCCGACCTCTTCATACACGAGATCTTCTATCCGAGATGGCTGACAAAAATCAGTTGATTTCAAAGCAATTCCATCGTATTTTACACTGTTCAAATCATGCCGAAAGCATTGCTGCTATGATCAAAGGTTGTTTATTTGACATTTAAATATTTAATTACATGTGGGAATACACTTGGCTGAGTAATGATTTGATTGTTTTATTTTTTTCAAAAATTAAAGATGCCGGAGATACGGAATTATCTTTCGCTTCAAGATGTAATTTTCCTGGTGTTGCTTTTTTCCGTACACTCTTTCGTCTTCGTTCTTTGCTGACCGACTTGTGGGAACTCGAAGCCAAGATATTGAGGGGCAGGTTCGTTTCTAAAAATACATATGATACACATATTTTGAGGCGAGAGTATGTTAATAACAAAAGTCTACTAATTAAACGCTTTTCAGGGCATGGGCAACCAAATATAATGTTAGACATAACTACTCTCTACCTTCACGAATTGACGAGGTGATATTCAGTCAGGTACCAAGGTTTCGCAGAAATTTATCTCTTACAGCAAAATCAGCTGCCATATCTTTGAAAAGTATTTTCCGAGGAGAAGTGGTAAGCCGATTCTAATTTTTGTGAATTTATTTGTTAAATTGTTAAATGAAGAAAAAATTATTACAGATTAATTAATGATATACATATATATTCTCATCATGTAGGTTCTGGAGTGGTTGGAGCAAAATATCTGGGAAGCCTGGCTGGTGCTCGATAATTTTGAGCGAGTTGGTGAGCACTTGAAGAGGAGACATACATGGCCGAGACGACCACTGAAAAGTCCGCCAAAAATGATTGAAGATTTGGGCCTCCAAGCAGTTGATTTATTCGAGCATCAAGAGTTGTGAACTGCGTTTGCAAGTTGTCATGATTCTTCTTCATGAATGGTACGCGGATTTCCTACTTCGACTTGTTGACTTTACAGTATTACCATAAATATTATGTAACGATGATAGTCGTATCGTAATAATTACTTAATCTTTTTATTAGTACTTACAATATTTTCTTCCTTCACCAAACCATGTCTATCCTTAATTAGACTCAGGTTGACAACAATCGCCTATTACGTACAAATAGCACAAAAATATTTTAATGTCATATCATCTAAATGGGTGTTAATATTATTATTACCTAAAATTATACAAGCTGTGGGTTTAAATACTTTATATTTACACCTGCTGCTTATATAATTTAAAATCTTAAAGTAACAAAATCTCCTGCCAAACAGCACTAATATCTAAAATAGTTTTACATAAATTATATTTGTTCTGGAAGGAAAGTAGAAAAGGTCCATGCAGTCACTGTAAAAGTAGTAGACAGGAAAGTAAAAAATGACTACTACTGCGTATTTAAAAATACAAATACTAGAAAAACATACTCACTGAGTATTACTCAGAGTAAATTGTATCTCAAAAACTATAAGGTTTTAAATATCAAGAGTTAGCTACTCACTAGTATATTTTTTATTATGTAACAATTCTGTATACTTTTAGTTTTCAAAAGGAACAAAACGTCCAAAGGAGTAGGATGTGTAGAACAAAGGAAACGGTGACATACACGCTTCAGAAAATAATATATATGCTACTCTAAATAATTATTATTGTAAGAGATGGAGGTAGGAAGGCATGTACAAAACCACAAATAGTAGATGTAGTGTTCTATATTATATAATGTCTACTTTGAATTTGGAGATGGGAAAAGGGGATAAGTGAAATAGAAATAAGGGCACTTGCAACGAAGTACCTAATGCTTTGTATTTTGCATATTGATCAAAAACTTACTGCTGTAATGTGAGTACGGCATTCTGTATTGTTAATACGGTCAAATATCGGGAAAATTGTTGTGGTGTTGAGAAAATCTTGAAATAATTTATAATTAACATTTTGACAATGTTCACGTGTTGATACATAAGCTTAGTTAGGCATATGGACATATGGTATACTATCTACTTATTTATTGAGTGATTCTAATGATGCACATTATGTAATATTTATTACGTTAAGAACTTTAGGTCTTGAGTTGAATTGCACAAATCAAAACTTACAATTACCTTTATAATTGATGTTGCACATAAGTAAAACTATTGCAGCCACTCGTCCAATGCAACATTTAAATAATTATTACAAATGTATTCATTGTGTGCTAAAAATATTATAATGCCCTTCACTAATCTACTTAAATACATCCATGTTACTCTGGTTGTTTGTAAATGTTCATTTTTGTAGAAACGTTTCGAGACTGAAGGTGGTCAACTGTTATTTTCCCACTAATTTGTAATTATTCGTGATACGTAGTTATTTACTTAAGTACGATGCTTTATTTCTAGCTTTAATGAATTCCATGTAAAATTTTCATTTCTATTTGTACTTTCGTATATGCATAAAATATAGTACTTTACCAATTACCTCAATATTAATTGACCTTTTGATTTGAAAAGTAGAGACTGGTTTTTCTGAGACATGATATTATATTTTAAACTCTTAGAGACTGTTTATTATTATTAATTTCTGTCTATACCTATTTTATTTTTTTACCCTATGATGATCGTCATTACTTGTGTGACACTCAAATCATTGTAAGCAAAGCACTTACGGCTAATACAATTTACTTATTTAGGTAATGCCAAAAAATACTTATAACGCACGTCACCGTCTGATGCACTCGCCTTGCCTTAAAAATGTTCATCTCTTTCACTGTATAGCACTATAAACTTAATATAAATGATAATTTAATTTCCAATCATGGGAACAATGCTTATTTACTAATGTCAGAGTGTCAAAGGTTAAATGCCATGATTGGTAATGAATAATTAATTATTGGAAAGTATTTCCCCTAACGTAAAGCAATAATTTTTTATAAAAAATCCATAAAAATAGTTACTTATGCAAAAAATGTTAAGCATTCATGTTCAATTAGAGAAAATTGTGTAAACAACAGTATTCAGATTCAATGTAATTATATTTACATGCTATATTGTGTCTGGGAATGAGTATTACTTAAATTGTAATGTGACATGTAGCAGACTACGGTATACAGTCTGCTATTGAAATGGAAAGCTGTGTACCCCACGATAGTCCTCTACACGACACCGATGCTTTAAAAAGGACTCTATCTATTGACACACTAACAGTACAAAGTCTTTGAGCAGTTTGCTTTCAAACTTATGTTGTGACTCACAATTTGTGAGACGATGGAATCCTCGGTTGTGCTATTAATTATTATTAAATGTATTTCGTTTAATTAGTACAAATAGCAATACGATGACGTCAAGTCTGATTGATTTTTTAAGCTTGTATTTATTTTAGCTAAAAATTAGTTCGGCATTTTTATCAGAATGACAATTCATGGTTACAAATTATTATAATATCAGTGATTATCACGTTTCTCAATTTAAGCATATAATATGTGAAAAAGAACAGGAAAGCTATTAGACTCGCATTACCCCCCTATGCATTTGGGATAGTTGATTCGCTTTAGGAAGGAAAACATTATTTGTTAATAAATAAATTTAAGGAACGACAGCACTAGCTACTTACAAAGTGTGGGCTTGGGAATGTTCAGTAGGTCACAAATTTTGTTACGAATGGGTCTTAAAGCTCCAACATTCAATTCCCATCGAGTCTCAGACAAGAGTGTCATTACCTCATCCAAGTTGGAAGATTCAACACTATCACTGTATGTGAGGAAAGCTTCAAACATTTTCTGAGAGCAAACGGCTCTAATTCGTGGATAGGGATGGCACAAAAAGACAACAAGTCGCTTTAAAGCACTGAAATCATTAAAAAAAGTCATAGTATAAACATTAAGGCACAACATAAACCCATATGAACTGATTGTAGTTTACTGTCTGTATTTTCCTGTATTATTAACTTACGTTCGCACAAGATTTTCACTCCCTTGCAAGGTCTCACAGAGTAGTTCAATTCCAGCCACTAACTTTTCAACTCGATTACTTTTTTGCAATTCATCTTTGACACAGGTGATCATATCAATGCCAAATGAGTCATTTCCTGCTGTGAGAACTGGCCCAAACTGACCTGACTGAAGGAGTTGGGTGACAAATTTCATCATAGCCACTGTGATGCGTTCCACTTTGATATTATTCTAAAAATTTGGTCAAATCATCGTTTAAATATTTTTCTCTCACATTCAATTATACCATAGAGAGAACAATAACATTACTGAATTGACTTTCTACTACATATACCTGAAAAATTAGTATTAAAAGATTTCCGAAGTATTCAAGACCACGTTGAGAAGTTGCTTCGCATTCATACAAATACGAACTGATGGCTCCGTGAGCATCCTTTAAAACTGTATCACTCAGACTTCCTCCACTGATGACGAACCCAGACAGAATGTCGTACCCAAACTCGTCCCACTGAATCATTTTTGCAAACTTGGGAAAAACTAGTGAAGTTGCTCTCCAATTCACGGACCCGGAAAAGTCTTCCGGAAATATTTCGAGAAGTTCTTCACGATGTGGAAATGTTGAAATTGGCGTTGGGTCACTGAAAAAAACAACAATTTGAATTATTAATTTGAACAGTAAGAATAAAAAACCAAAATATGTAATAGTTATACTGCCAACTCACTTGCAATGAAGCAATGAAGTAAAAACATTGCCAGCATGTACTCGTACATTGTCAATCTTTTCTACACATTGTTTTCCAATTTGACCAATCAATTCCACCATCAAAGTACGAGGTAAAAGATTCAATTCATTGAGTGGATCACACTTGTGAAGACCCAGTGTCAAAACCTGACAAATTAAATGGGTTAGCTAGGGTTCATGATTAACTAGCAAAGTAAAGAGGATATATATAAGCACATTTTTTTACCTTTATGGCAACCATGGAAGCTTCCCTCACCCACGATCCAACATCACCACGTTTATCCGTGGTATAGTCTTTAATTCCGGTCAGAAAGCACGCATATATTTCAGGTAAGTTTAACATTTTGAAAGGAATTCCTTCATCCCAATTATCACTCTGTAAGTATAAACACGGTAGATTGTGGTATGTTATTGACCATCACAGTATTCTAGGTAGAAAATATAATAGTGTCATTGTGGTATACGTACCTGAGTAATTGGATTAGATAAAATCTCCGCCAAGGCATAAGTTGCATCACGCCTAGATTCCGCCCAAACTGTCGTCTCGGGAGTGATCATAGCACATTTGAGCAAATCACTTATCACAGTATTGAATGCACTTTTTATTACAACTAACGGCATTTTCCCTAAAAATAAATCCATATTAATCAAATAATATACACGTAACTTATTTAACTTTTACAAAAACCAAAAGTCTTAGAGAATGTGTGATGACAATTTTAAAATTAAACACTCACCAAGTGCAATTGAATAGCCCATTCGAGTTATTAGCACAGTACCTCTTAATGTTTTTGAAAAGTTTACAATAAACTGTTCTGCCAATTCTTGTCTACTTGGATTATTCACGTAGTACTCTTGTACCATATATTTTAGTCCATCAGCTGCCTTTGTCCTCACATTGAATTCCTGGTAAGATAGATTCTCCTCCAGTAGGCTCTGCCATGTTGTCAAGAGATTATTTTCGTCGTGGAAGGGCAGTCTAAAATATGAAAAACAAAGTTAACACTACATTGCTTACTCGTGCATCTTTATAGACTAATTTGGAGTATTACTTACTGAGCTTGCGAACATGATTTTATATGCACTGCCAAGGCTTGTCTCATAAGTTCATTTCCACGATGACTACCACGAAATTTTCGATAGAGAATTGAGGGGACAATATTTTTAATATCAACTCTATTGTTGGCTGTTAAATTCAACTTTCCGATATTTTTCAGCTCAACCACGACTGCAGAGACGCATAGGATGGCTCCATGAGATGTATGATTGTCAATCTCCGCACAAACAGGAAGTAATTTATTTAAAACTTGATCTTGAACATACTCTGGATCTAAAGGAGTCAAATTTGCTAGAGCTTGAGCCGTTAGCTCCCGAACTGACGAGTCAAAGTGATTAAACTTTAAATCAATGAGATGGTCTATCATTGGTCTTGTGTATTCGGAAAATCTTGCAATTTCGACGCTACAATATTAAAGAAAAAGACATTACTAAAGCATGCAAACACACTCCAAAGTTAGTTAATACCTATTCATGATACTTACCTGATTTTTGTAAAGGCATTTGTCCTAATCCCGATAGCGAAATAATCAGCAACTAAAATATAAAAATCATCATTACAATATGTAGTTCCCAATTGTGATGCATAATTATGACATTGTAGACTGGAGCGATTGAATTGCGAATGTTCCGAAACTATGTTATAATTTTAAAAAAAAACTTTACTCGTCACAATATCAATTCCATGAGGGAAATTTCCTTGTCGCCCAACATTCTCTTGAAATGCAGCTGACGCAGCTCTACGGCAATTGACCTAATATTATTATAAATGATAATATTTTAATATTTTTTTTTTCAAAAAAACGATTTTACACATTTTGATTCATCTAATATTACAAAGATGATTGAATCTCGTTACCTCGCGATCAAAAACCATCGTTATAATAAGAGCAGTCGCAATTTCATGAACGAATGGTTCAACCACAGAGGGTTCAAAGGCACGAGCTGTAAATTTAAAATGATGACCATAACTTGTGAAATGAGTTGAAATGTTTTTTACACCCCATTCATGAAATCACGTAAAATTACGTACCAAAAGCCCAAAGAACATAACAAGCAGCATCTCTTACATGGCCACCCACAGAAAAGTTACCACGAATCTAAAAATTTCAACCAAGGTTTATAATATAAACGTTTCGACAGAAAATATTTATCATGAGTTTTTTAATTTATCGTGATACTACTCACCTCATCATAAATTAGAGCTTTCTTCACAACGGGTATGACGGACCCAAGTCTTTCTGGTAGCAACAATCCTGTAATCAATCAATTGCACCATGAATTTGAACTTGTCGTTTTCAGTGTAAAACATCTACATTGGAGAAAGAAAGTACAGGAGACTTACCACGACGACCCAATTCAGCCAAGGCTAGACATCCTCCATGCCAAGCACCACTTGATTCTCTATCAGAAAATATTTGTAGCAGAGACTCGACAACTTCATCACTATACTCTCTGGGTAATCGATTCGTCACTCGTCCTATACCCTTAGCAGCAGACCATCGAACAACAGTATCCTTGTCCTTCAAGCCTTCTAATAACTTGTCCAAGATTGACTCAATTTCTGTTGAGAATTGTTCTAGCTCTTCATACTCTGCAGAATTACTTGGGAATGTGTGTTCCCCGTTTTGGGCAATGGTAGCTAGTCCTTCCATTGGAGCCTTTAAATTATTCAACAAGTTACGACAACCACGTTGATACCTCCACGGTGCTACCTGTAACATTTGAAATTATTTTGTTAATAACATTATGATTATTTAATCTGAAAGACTATTAGCAAGTCATCTTACCACAGTCTTCATGAACATCATGCCAATTCTTTGAATTAATTTCATTCCATGTTTCCTAATAAGAGTATCATCGGCCGTAAACTCGGATTTGAGAACAGCATCTAATACTTGGATTCCGTATGGTAAAACCTGTTAAAAATAAAGTAAACAAAGTTAATTGCTTTGTAATAATGAAATATCACGCAAATGTGTAATATTTACTTACTTCCTGTCTTTTAGCATGCTTAAAAATCGCAGCCAAGGCAGCAAAACTTCCAATACGTGTTCCAAATGGAGTTTTCTTGTCAAGATTCTAGACGGGTCAAAAGAAAGAAATCAATGTAAACAAACTAATAAATAATGTTTGTACATATGCGAGAAAAGAGACATTACCTGAACTGCCCAGTCTATAAAAGTACTCATGGATGTTTCGAGCATATCTATGTATGTACAACAGGAGGAAAAATGAAATAGACAACGTACTAGTATCGGCAAATACAATTTAGGCAACGTATATTACCTGGTCGTGTCAAAAATTTTGAAATCAATACTGGAGCTGCTTGACCAATGTTGTTGTTCAAAATAAGGCATTTTTTACACACACTCATCAATCTGAAAGTTGGACATTACGATCACATAATTAAAATACAGTGGATACAAGTGGACACATTTTTAATAATTGTTGGAAATTATACCTGGTAGCAATAGACAACTTTCCAACTTCTGATGTGCCATCCAAAAGTTTCAAATGGAAAGGATTGATCACCAATATGGAAAGCCACATTACTAGGACATAACCACTCTCCCAAGTGGTAGAATCATCCAAATTTTCATTTTCTAAAAATGTTAGGACAGGCACCTACGACAGTCAGACAAAATGGCAATAAATAAACATAAAAGTTAATCTGTCTGTGACAAAACAACTTTTAGCAGTAATTCCCTTATAGTAAGAAAATTATTATTATTACAAATATACGTACTAGATCAGAAATTTCATGAGGCATCTTCTTGACCACTTCCTTGGGTCCACGGACTTTAAATATCTGACGAAGAAACTTGAGACTCAAATGTTTAAGTTGTAAAGTCTGTGCTGTTGATGCTTGTCTAGCTATACTCAGACAAGATTCTATCATCTCTTCTAAATGTCGATCTAATAAACAATTAATGACAAAATCGAATTATTTCAAATGCAACCAAATGGTTAGAGAGAAAATAAAATAACTGACCCAAAAGGTGTGGTTGTTCTTGGTACTGGTCAATTATTTTTCTGTAAGTCTCATAGGCTCTCTCAACCTCTAAATGATTCAGATAGATTTCTGGTAGGGAATTGATTAATGTCATCACTTCCTCCTTTTCTCTAAATAGATCCAGGGCACATCCCAACCCCTAAAAAGAATACAAAACAAATATATATTAGTCGTTAGTTGATTTGAAATAGTTTATGATTGTTAAGATATGACTAATTATACTTAATACACAATGAAAATAAAAAAGTACCACAGGGAATGGGATGTCATCTTCGACTTCCATATCTTGAAAGAAATGACCCCCTAGAAAATCCCGAAATTTACAAACTTGCTTTAAAAACCAAAGGGAGATTTGACAGAAAATAAATATAATCAAAATTTGACAGTACTACATAATGATTTTACCTGCAATAAACTCTGGTCGTGGGTCAAATCCTTTCTTCAAAGTACAAAATAGGTCCTTCAAATTTATTTCTAACAAAAAATGAGAAAACCGACTTGTCAAAAAATTTTCGTATAGACCCTCTCCACACTCTTTGTTTTCATGCTTCGCTGTGAATTGTTATCCTTGGAATTAATTAATAAAATGATACCACATGTATTGAAATCTTGAAACAAACTCTATCAACACTATTTATTTATTACGATTCAAGCAAAATAATGGAAAAAATACACGTTACTTACTCCCAAAGAATTTAATATTTTTTGGTGTCAAATTGTTGGAAATGATGTCCTGAGTCTAACTAAAGCGGTTTCAGACCCCGCTCATACATGTAGCCGCCTCGGCGGGTTCCCGAACCCGCCATATGTTTTTGTGTAATGTACACATTTATCAGTGAGAAAAATACATTCTTGCGCCATTTAGTTGATATTCCGGACTGATCATCAACTGGGTAATTCATTTTCAATTAAATTTTCAGTTATTATTTCAGTTTAGTTGTTAATCAGCGAGGCATGGCCGGGGGAAATTAGGCGAGTTTTAGTTAGGTTTGCAGGAAACGAGCGGCCGAAGGCCGCGAGATTTGCTGCAAACCTAACTAAAACTCGCCTAATTTCTGGCAATATCAGTATTTTCCGATTGTCAAAACCTAACCTAACTTAAACAAACATACCTCCAACACACTTAGTCAGTCAAATCACGTTCAGTTTTCTAAACTATTCAGTTCTCGCCATCAATTTCTATCAGGTAAGTTATATTGACCTTAAAATACTAACTATTATTAATTTATAAGTCTACCAAGAGCTTAAATTGGGAAAACTGTAGAGTGTATTTTCAAAAGGAGTTATATCCACTTGCCCCCGATTTGGAAAATCGACTTTTTTTGTAGGAGAGGGTTAGAGTTGCTGTAAAATTCTGATATTTGCAGCAAAAATGCTAAAAATATAAGGATTCCTTCCCCCAAATCACAGAATTTTGACTGTTGTCATTAATGAGCATTAAAAGAAACAAAATTTGCGATAGCTCCACATAAACATATGGCGGGTATTGGGACTCACCGAGGCGGGTAGAGTGGCGAGCGGGGTCTGAAACCACTTTAGTTAGACTCAGGACATCATTTCCAACAATTTGACACCAAAAAATATTAAATTCTTTGGGAGTAAGTAAAGTGTACTTATACCCATTGTGTATGCACTGTGCAGAATGAAGATCATCTTCACATAAAAAAATAAAATAAAAATATTGTCTGATATTAATTTGTCATGACTCACTATCCATAATTTTATTCTTAATTTATATACGCTGGAATGTGGCAGAATGTAAAAACTTTACAGTAAAGTTTAACCGGAACTGAATGGCATTGCAGTAATTGTGTCATGAGATAACAGACCTCCTCTTTTTAGCTACATAGCATAGCACAAAAAATAAAATATTAGCCCGATTAAAACTATGCTGACTTGGCATGTGACCTTCATACAGTTTATCTCCTTGATATCATTGTGACGGGGCAAAAGAGTAGCCACAAGGGAACACTAGCCAGTCTGCCTTGCACAATTTATAAATTGTCATCCCCATTAATTTTTATATAGAAATTAATTCTCCACAGAATTCCGTCCATTTTTCACAAATCAATAGGTAAGTCAAAAAATGTGATAAATAAAAAATTAGAAACCTAATTATATGTTTAATGAATCCAAATAAAATTTTAAATAGATGGCTGCTGTCCGGAAGAAATTAGTTGTTGTGGGTGATGGAGCGTGTGGGAAAACGTGTCTTTTAATAGTTTTCAGTAGAGACAGTTTCCCAGAAGCCTACGTTCCAACAGTATTTGACAATTATGTCACTGAACTGGAAGTTGATCACACAAAAGTAATACATTCTTGACATTTAAATGACTTTTGAACACATGACCTTAATTAGAATTTTGACCTCACTTCGTAAAGGTGGAACTAGATCTTTGGGACACTGCAGGTCAAGAAGACTACGACAGACTTCGTTCCCTCTCTTACCCGGGCACTGACGTTGTCCTCCTATGTTTCTCTATTGACAGACCACAGTCATTGGGCAACATTTTTGCAAAGTGGTTCACAGAAATCCGACACTACTGTCCACGTGTCCCTATCGTCCTTGTGGGCCTCAAGAAAGATTTGAGGAGTAATCCAACAACCATTGAAAAACTTGCCAAGACTAAACAACAACCAGTCAGATTTGATGAAGGTCAAATGATGGCTCAACAAATTGAAGCAGTAGAGTACATTGAATGTTCTGCTAGGAGTAAAGAAGGAATTCGGGATGTTTTTGAGACTGCAACTAGGGCTACTTTCCAAAAGTCAAGGAAAAGGAGGAAACCAAAGTGTCAGATTTTGTAAACTTAACTTTAAGACTGCATTCACACTAGGAATATAATCATGGTTTTGAAACCATGAGTTCCAAAATCACACATAATGCGTGTGAAAACACAATTTTATTTTTGTG
>WJFB01002721.1:0-17151 GCA_009870185.1 Pygmarrhopalites habei
AATCTCACAGTTTCATAGGTAGAAAGAACATGGCAGCGCTCTACCTGAATTCGAGTGGAATCGAGAGGATAGCCAACAAGTCATTCAACGGATTAGTCTCTTTGCAAATTTTACATTTGGGTGGGAATCTCATAACGGAAATCCATGGCTTTGAATTTACAAACTTGGACAACTTGAAGGAACTCTACCTCCAAAATAATCTCATCAACTTTATTGCTCCAGACTCATTCAGTTCTTTGAAATCTTTGGAAATTTTACGGCTCCATGGAAATCATTTAATGTCTTTTAATGTGTGGGAACTCAGTGTTGGTGGGGGTATTGGGAATCTCAAGTCTCTGACATTGTCGGAGAATCCTTGGAGTTGTGATTGTCAGTTTGTGGTAAGTATGTTTTTGTATTTACACATTGTATAATGTTTTAAGTAGATTTTCTCATCTCTCAATATTTAATTGTAGTATAATTTTCTCACAAACATTGTCTATTGTTCACCCCCTCCATCCTTAGCATATTTATCCATATCGTTTACAAAGATAAAACACAAACAGAGGAATAATTGCATTTGCCATCAGATTGTATTTCCTCCGAAATCATACAATAAGCAAATACCATGTCTTTTTTTCCTCCAGTTAATAGTCACCCCTCGTTAAGCATGCTCTAAGACTTTAGGTAGATTTATTGACAATGGAAAAACAGGACTTGAAATCAGTTTGAGGTGACTTTAATTAACATTTATGAATCATTTTAATTTTACAGATTGCATTTCGTTCTTGGATATTTTCTAATGCCGCTTTAATCCCAGACTTGACCCTGACGACCTGTCGAATGGTGGCAAAGAAAGGGGCCAATATTGGTAGTAGTGAAATGGATTTGTTGACTAAACAACTCACAACGACAGCCTCCATTTCAACAATTTGTCATGGACCGAGTGAACATCTTCTGAATTTCCCTCCACATCATCCTATTGTCATGGGGGATAAAAGTGTTATTGGAAATTTTGATCGGATCCTCAGTGATGAACATCAAGTGAATGCAAATCAGATTTCAGGGAGTGTTAAAACAAGTTCTTCCGGAGATGATTTTACATCCATCCTGTCTGTGGATCAACAGCAGCAACAAGATGAAGATGACGACGATGAAGAAGATGATGAGGATTCATCCCGTCTCAAAACTGAGTTGAGTAATATGAGGAGTAACAATAACAAAAGTGGTGGTGGTAGTAATGGTGTTGGTGGGAATGGGAGTGTTGTTGACGAAGAGGCTGATTCTGGTGTTTTTTGGACTTTATTGCTGACATGTGGTGGATTTGCCATTCTCCTCCTTCTCCTCCTTATACTGTTTCGTCGGGAAATTTATGAGCGGCTCAATGACAAAGTGAACATGTTTCTTCTCTGTTCCCCCTGTTGTACTCTCCCTTGTTGTCATTCTCGGGGAGGTGGTGGAGGGTCGGGTTCGACGGGTAAATCCAAAAAATCATCTCATCATTCCTCCCATCATCATCTTGGTGGGGTCGTGGGAGGGGGGAATGGACTCAACCCGGGGAATAACCCTGACGAGACTGACAAACTCTTCGATGCCTATTTCATCTACTCACAAAGAGATGAGGATCTACTTTTGGAAAAATTGACACCCGAGTTGGAACATGGCCTTCCCAACTTTTTCCGTCTCTGCCTCCATTACAGAGACTTGTGTCTGAGTGCAAATCCATGGAATTTTGACATGGTACAATCTGCCTGTGAGTCTAGTCGGGTAGTCATCCTCGTTCTCTCCCAACATCTCCTTCAGTCTGACCTCCCCAACAGTGTAGAATGTAGAGCTGCCATTCAGCAGGTCCTGAGTCGACCAGATATTCAGAAAAAGTTGATCATTATTCTACTCCCTCCTCTGTCCACCCTCAACACTCACAATCTGTCCAACTTACTCTTTTCCCCTCCTGTCGGAATGAATCCTGGATCCATTTCAACTCCAGTCTATCCAAATATGTATCCTCCTCCTCCATCCTCCGTCCTCAACATCATGAATAATAAGTTGACAAGTCTACTCAAAAGCTCAACCCTTGAGTGGACAGATCGGAATTTTTGGAGTAAGTTCAAACAACTTCTCCCAACCCCCATGCACTCTTCTTCCCTCACTGCTGATCATCCTATGCTCATCCCAGCAACTTACACAATCAGTCGACAACATGGAGACTATCATAGTCATCATCATCATCATGGTCAGTCCAAAATTGACAGGCAACAACATTCACAACAACAACAAGCAAATGATTTTAATCGAAGCCTGGACTACCAGAGACAATTAGCAAATACTAACCTAACTTTCAATTCAAGAAATCCTCTCATTCCTCCTTCTTACGATCAGTCTTCCCCTCCTTCCTCTGGTTCTTCCCTCCCTCTATCCTTCCTCAACTATGCAAATACTCATAGTGTGGATAGACAAAATATCCCTCCACATCCTCCTCCCCTCTGGCAAACGGGGTTGAAAGAGAATCCTGTCAATATAATGCCCAGTCAAATTGGCATGACAAATTCTAATCGAGCTATTCATCCCATCCCGAACAGTCAACACAATGTGGGTTCATCCTCATTTAATGAGAGCTTTCGACGGTACCAACAAGCTCATTTGGACCAACACCAACAACAACAAGCACTTCGACTCGCCTCATCCAAAAAATCATCTTCATCATCATCCTCGACTAATAATAATCCTAGTGGGGGTGGTAATAGTAATAGACATCACAATATGAGACATCAGCATCAACATCAAGACTCAAATTGTTCCAATATTTCAAATAATTCAAGACGACCCCTCAACGCTTCGGGTTACTCTTCGAGTGTCGAGACAAACATTAGTAGTTCCAATGAAGAGTTGGATCATGTCTACTCCACACTGGACTCTCCACTCCAGTCCCCTAGTCTTCATCATAATCATAATCATCATCACAATGTTGGAGTTGGTGGTGGTAATAAGTGTTGTGCTCACTTAAATTCCAATTCAAATGACATTGGTTCTAAGGGTGGTGACATCAAAATGACGAATCCTTACAGTCCAACTAATATTAATAATAATGGAGCTCCGGATCCTACCATGTACTTTGTCTGAACAACACAGTGTGTTCTCATAAATTTAAGTGTTACTTATACAAAATACGAAAAAAATGAAAGAAAAATTCCGGTGCGGTCGTTCATCTGCTCCTCCTATATATCACATAAACACAGCTCAGTCATATTTATAGTTTTTATATTTTATTTTATAATTATTTGTTAAAATTTTTTTGTATAGGGGTCATCTCAAATTAACCATTATCTTTTATTATTTCGCCTATTTGTTGTTGTTATATTATTGTTGATGTATGAGAGTGTGTTTTTACCTTGTTTTATTTATTTTACCTCCCCTCCTAATTATGAGTAGGAGGATGGAGGGTCTTCTCAATCTTATTTTATACCATTCGACATATTTATTTAACCCTAGCGTGTAAACTACAGTCGAAAAGAGAAAAGCGTTAACTACATATGTACTACAATTAACTCTCAAGATTTTTTGATCAAGTATTAATGATATACACACACGGACTTTACACATATTATATATATTTAAATATACATATCCAAAGACTGAAAATACTGAATTGTTTGTTCAGCGTGAAAATGAAAAATTGTATAAGTAAAATATATCTCGCATTACATAACATGCAAAAAATATATAATGTCTCTTTTCCCACCAGTTGACACTTTTATTTATCTAACATCATCATCAAAAACTCATTTAAAAAGAATATTTATTCATATTATGATGTCATCAGATAAAAATCTGACATTCATTTTTGGAAAAATTTGTAGGCAGTTAACATGATAAGGGGCAATGAAGATTGACGGGTAATATGAACTCATATATCATCATCCAGGCAATTTAATAGGTAACTTTGTGGATTGACTAATAGGGCTGAATGTTCCTCCCGAAAACTGATAAAAGAAATGAGTAAGGGAAATTTGTATTGACGAGACTAATTAAATGCTGAGAAGGTGGCTGGCTGATTGTGATGTTCTTATATTCTCTCTCTCTCTCTCCAAAGGAAAGAGGGTCGTTATAAAGCAATTTTGAGTTGGGTCTGATAAAATCACTTGTCATAATAATTGTTAAAGTAACATTTAACTACGTCGACAAACAAGTCGAACATAGACACATAAAATTTAAATTCCCTGTCCCTCCTCCTCCTCCTCTTGTATTTATCTTCAATCATTGTATGTACTACTAGTACATAAAATGAGAGAGTTCTTTGGTCATTCCCCCAATTTCCCCAGAAAAAAAAGGAATGAGGGAAGGACGAACAAGACAATAGACATGATGATCATAAAAACTGAAGACTATAACTGCCCAACCATGAGGGATGAAGTAGTTAAATATTCCAAAAGATGTAAATGACTTGAGGCTCATCCACACACTCAAAAGCACACACAGTCCACACAGTACACACACACACAACTCTTGAGAGTCTCAAGATTATGAGATACAGAGAGACAATTAAGGATAAAATGAATATTCTCATTATAATAATTTTTATACATATTTTACTACGACTCGGACTGACTTGAGGAAGTCAGTGTCTAATAGAGAGAAAGAGTCATCATTATATAATAGAGACTAATATAATATATTTTATGTTTGTACACCACGACCCGAGAGTGGAACAATAAAAAAAGGAGGCATCTGTCTCTTTTCTCTGTGGTTGGCACTGGCACACACTAGTGATCACACACACACACACAACTTATGATCTTCTTAAGTCCGAACATGTCCAGAGTCAGGCCCATTGTTTGTTCATGTGATATTATGAGTTGTTGTTTGTTGGTGGTGGTTGGTAGTCTCAAGAGATATGTTTTAAAATGGTTTTTCAAAACTACTTGTGAGGTTCTCTCCCTTCCTCTCTTCCTCTTCTCTCTCTAACACACACACAACAAGAATTTTATGGGGCGTCAGCGCAAATAGACAAATAATCATCCAAAAGCCTCCCTTCCCTTATATAATGTACAACATATGCATTGTAGTGGATCCTTGTGTGTGTGTGTGTGTGTGTGTGTGTGTGTACCAAGTTTTATCCTTTTTTTGAAGCTCACAGCGATATAGAGCCAGTCTCAAGAGAGAGAGAGAGGGGAGACCTGATGCTCTTCTTAATAAACTTCCCTCTTGACTCCCCATCTTCACATTAAAATCATTTAAATCTTGACTGTGTGTGTGTGCACTTCCAACTTTCCGTTGTAATGTTTACAAAAAAGCATATAGGGAGCAAATGCACACACACCTGACCAATTTTTTTGACCACACTCCCTCCCATCCATTCTGTGTGTCTGTACTCTGTGTTCCTACATTTTTGACTATAAAAGTCTATTACGGGGAGAGGGTAATCATTCTTCAGAGTGCACTTAAAAATTATTGTTTGCGTGTGTGTGTACACAACAACAGTTCAAGATCAAGTTAAAGAGTTTGTCAAGTGTTTTGGGAGACAAAAAGTTTTGGAAATTTCAATACCAAACTTTCCTACATGACTTGAGGGGGGAGAGAAATTAATTTAAAATTTGTCCAAATTAAATATTTGACAATCTTAATGAATAGTACACCCAACGGAGCGTTGTACAGCTTAAATTTGTAATTTTCTCCACACACCAACAGCAGTAGGCCAATGAGAATCGTGAATTGGACATGATCGTCTATAAATTGTCTTTTAGGAATAGACGTGGGTGGAGTTCTCTCTTTTTCCAATGTGTGTGTGTGGATTGAATTGACTCCTATTTTTTAATAGTCGATCTAACATGTGTGTGTGTGAGAGAGAGAGGGATGGACATGAGTTGAGTGATAAGATTAAAATGTTATTTAAAATGTGCCTAATATACTCCTTTCTTTCTCCCCCTCCACACAGACACACACACAATTGTGATGAGTGAATCATCTTTAAATGTCTGTCCGCATCAGCAGAGGAGGAGGATGAAGAAGATGAAGACGACAAACTTGTCTCCCCCCTCTCCAAGACCATCTTCTCTCATTGATTTTAAATACACACACACGAGGTTTTCTTGAGTCGGTCCTTCCTCCTCATGCGATGAAGAGGTGGTCGTTTTACAAATATAATCCTCAATCCTCCGTGATAATCCCACCCCACGCTCTCCTCTCCATTTTTTCCCCTTTCTAAACCACACAAAAAAGTCAGGAAAAGAAGAAGCGACTATGTTTGGCCATGCAGTATTACATAATATGTTCATTCACTCGTACCCACACACACACAAGCTACACGCTCACGCTTTTCCACCCCCCTCAAAATGATGTATGTACAAACATATGTTTATGACGAATCCCTTACAACAGTCAGCTACCTTACTTCCTACACATACACACATACACACACACACCAGCACTGAGTCATGAGCTATGTGCTTCCAATACAAATTACAACATAGAAAATACTTTGAATTTACATGGAACTTCCTGAGAGAGAAAGAGTGAGTTGAGTGTAGGTACAAAATGTAGAGATGATCCGATGGAAACTCACGACTGTGTGACGGAACGGTGTGGATGTGTGTGTCTATAAGAGAGAGAGAGAGACGAGTGTGTGTGTGTGACTTTCGTGGTTTTTATAAAATATAGCCGGGAATCACACACTCTTATTTTGTCTACAGACGAATCAGAGAGAGAGAGAGTGAGAGGAACAAGTCTTAATATTATATCATCTTTTCTCGTGATGACAATGGCTGGAAGACTGTATAGTCTTTTCCACACACACACACATACACACACAGTGAGTGTGCCTTGTACTTTGAGTCAGCTCATTGTTATTCCAGAGGGGGAAGTGTCTCTCGTTGAATATCAACAAGATCTCTCTCTCTTCTCTCCCTCCTTTGCTCATGATTATCATTATCGTCCTCCCTCCTCCTCCTCACATACACACACACGTATGTACCACACGGGTGTAAAGACTTCTTTCGGACTAATCGGACAAGAAGAAGAGAAGGATACAAGAATAGAATAAATGTATATTAAGTATACAAAAACTTTTTTATTATCCCTCTCTCTCCCTCTCTCTTTCTCCTCCCTCCTTATATCTTATTCCACACGGATAGTCAATAAAATTAGAGCACACACACACTCACATCCATTATCCCTCATCCTCTTCTCTCCTTCTGCCAGTCTACATATTTAATTCGGAACAACATTAAGGATGCACCCGAGTACTAACGACCTTACTCCTCTCCTCTACTTCTTACTACACACACACGTAGTTTAGTGTAAGAAGTATCAAAATTTTTAGTTCCAAACGTCAATGCTCCTTTTCTCCTGCTACTGTGTAATTAGCAATTGAGAGAGTGAGTGTGTGTGTGTAATAAAATATATACTAATATTACATCGTGGTTAATCATAGAGACGGAGAGGAACAGTACAAATATAATTAAGTCATGTTTTACACACACACAATACATGTACTTGTACATATGTAACAAAGTATGAAAGATTAATAAGATAAGATTCTTGTGGTCTTGCAATAATCTGGACACAGTACCTCACTTTTTTGATCAAGTTTGATGAGGAGCCACATTAAATCATCCCTCAAGAATGGAATAAGGAGTAAACTACGAGTTGTTCGATTCTCCTCCAAAATTTATCCGTATTCTTCCCTGGATCTGAACTGAAGAACAACAACTGAAGAACTTTTTGAGATGCCGCAGCCTTTTTCTCTCATATTATTTTCTGGATAAGAAGGAACACTCGAGAATTTGATCCTCTGGTTTAATTTCTTGTCTTGAACGACGGACAGTGGGCAGAGGGTGGGATTTTTCTTATTATCCTCCAAATTTCTCCATATCCAAAGTACCGTGTATGTAGGGGAAAATTTTTATAATACAATAAAGAGAGAATGAGAGGGAATAAATGAAGAGGATAGGCTGGAGTTTATTTATTTATTTGTTTATGGCCGAGACTGAGACTGGCTAAAGGGGGAGGAGACTGACTTGGCATGTTATTTGTTTGACCACCACACCAGCAATTTCTTCTCTCTTTTACATACAAGTACGTATTATGCAGTGTGATTACGATTAGCAGTCGTATACTAGTATAACTACACACACACACACAGACACACACACATGTTACCCCGTTCTCTGTTTTCCCATCAAAAAAATCTTGACAGACGAAGCTTGTCCATCCGTTCATTTCCCTCTCTGCTTTTCCTCCTCCTTCTTTCAACTTGCTTTTACACACTAGTACTGCATACACACAACACACACACTATTTACTTTAAATGCTCATTGGCATACAATAAATTTACACACACACAGTTTCTAAATGTAAGATTCTTTTACTTTGTACCTTGTCAGTGGATTGCCAAGTTGAGGAGGAGGAAGGATGAATATAAAAAAAATTAACAGACTCATGTCGTGTTTCTTCTCCCAACATTTTTATTAGTTTCTCTCCGGCTTCTGTCTCACCATGTCATGTACTCTCCCTCCCCTTCCCCTCCCTGTGTGTGTGTGTGAGGGGGGATGTAAACCAGGCGGTAGTTAAATGATGTGTCCGAATATCGGAGCTTGGAAATTAAGATGGTCATTATCTTCTGACGTTGTTCTTGTTTCTTGTCTTTGTGTAGTCTGTGTGGAATTGTAGAAATTTTTTTGAATATTATGTAATTTTTCCTTCCTCTCTCACTCACTCTTCTCTCTCAGAATGAGAAGAAAAGGTAGGAACAATGCAAATGGTATTTCCTCTGTGAAAAAAACAGAAGAGTACATGATCGTTAGGAAGAGTCAAGAGAAGGAGCATGGGGCATGTCCTCCGAGTTCGTGAGTGACTTTTTGGGCTTGTTTGTGAGGTCAGATGTCAGAGAGGAGAAAAAACAAAAGACTTTTTAACATGATTTAGAATAAAGTGGATAGTATATATGTGTGTAATGTAAATGGGAGGGTTGAAAAAAATGTTTTTATTTGTTTTTCAAGTATTATTTTTAAGAAAAAAATGTAGATTAACACTTGCTACAAATTTTTGATTGACCGTGTTCTCTTCTCTCTTCTTGGTTTAAACTTCAACCTTTAGTAATTATGGTGATGATTTTTAATTGTCATAACTGTCTTGACCATAATAAGTTGTGGAGATGAAAAATGATGATCGTTTTCTGTGCTTAATTTTGCCTTTGGTCATTACAACAATGGATTTTTTGCGAGCATGAAGATGCAAAAAAGGAAGAGCAAAGAAGAAAAAACAGTAAGAATAAAATGGAGAGTAAAAATATTTGGATAATGTCCAAAATTATGTAAGAAGAGAAGAGGTAATTTAATACACACACACAGTATTAAAACTGTGGGGCTTTGTCTGGTGTGTGTGTGTGTGGGGAAGAATGTGCTGTAAAAATGTATTTTCCACGGATAATTGAATTGAGGGGATTGATTGTCCACAGTTTTGTTTAAACAGGGTTATTATCATTACGTAATTTAAATACACGTACATATAATAAGAGAAGAGGAGGAGAAGGAGGAGACAATGGACTATTGATATTATAATGTATGCAAAGTTTTATGCAGGATCGTGAAAGACTAACAATACCTTGTTAACTTTGACATGCACAGTAAATGCAGTGTGTGTACTTTAACACACACAGTACACACACACAGGCATGACATGACAGTAAAAACTTGGTGCTGTTCACAGGATCGTTAATTTACAAATTACAAATTACTATATACTCATTTAATTATTATCATTAAACTGGGATGGAGGAGGATGATTTAACTCGTTCAATGCTCCTCTCTCTCTCTCTTCTTATCTCGTCTCGTTAACACATACACACACGGAAAATGAACACACACACGATCCACACCACCGTTTTCCATTGAAAATTCAACTTTTGTGTTGGAAAAACACAATATCATCCTCATTGTTCCTTTTTTTAATGTCAATTTTTGTTTTACATAATCATCCAATATCCTAGCCTTGCCTAGGCATGACGCTCTGCCACTCGAATCCTAATTTGATTTTTCAATGCCAACATTTAATTTACTTCAATTTACAGCCAAAAATCCCTTTCTTCCTCACAAAATGGATGCAGGTCTGCCAGACATGGTCTGCACTGCTCTAATTACAGCTTTTAATCATTCATTTATCTTTTTTGTCCACAATTAGCCAACTCACACCCTCATACACATACATTTTTTACACAGAGCAGAGGCAGAGGGGTCCGTGAGGGACCTTGGACTATTTCGTTGGAAAAACAACTTGTATTAATAACCTTCAGAGAAGTAAAAAAATATGAAAGGTACACTTTGCACACGAGTCTCTATTTAAGAGAATAGCACTTTGTCACACAATTGCAATTTATTTTGAAGTATGGACCAAACACGTGCTCCCGACATAATAAAACAATTTTCTCATTCATCACCTCTCCATCCCTCCTCCTGCATCCACATCCCTATAAAATAAACCGGCACCCAAAAGATGACACAAGTCACAAAGTTAACAGGAGTTTTGTTCCTCAACAGGAAAACATGGACTTATTACCAGTCGAACACAAATGACCATCTTTAAACAGGTTTCCCTCCTCCTCCCTCAAAAATGTATGCATCCAACAAAGAGAAAAAAATTGTCATTGTCATAGTGTGTCCCTTGGAGGACTACAAACTGGGAATGTTGAAAAACGTTTTAATTGCTCTCTAAAATTTTTTCCCCGTATTTCCCTCCTCCGCTTGTGACAACGATGGCAAGTTTACAGTCAACATGAGAACATGGTCAAATTGAGAAGCAGTGACAAACAGTCTGGCAAAGTCTTAATAATAATAAAGCCGTTTCTTGTTTTCTGACTACAATGAGTCGGCTTAAGACAAGAATTCTGGCCATACATGTGTAAACTATGTACACCCTGTTTAAAACGCTGTGTGTGTGACATAGGTCTTACGTCCAGTTCGTTTTTCCAAAGAAGAGTTTTACAAATAGCCACAATACATATACAAAATAATAAATATTTTTTTCTCCAGGCTCTTTCTCGGCTACTATATTACATGTGTGACTGGGATGGATTCTATGGAAATTTTGAATTGTGGATGATTTTACAACAGGGGCAGTGGAGTGTTGGGTCCCCCCCTGGGGCAGAAATAGAAAAAGAGTTTTATAATATTACTTTATGAGTTTACACCCCAAAGCCCAAGTCTCTTCTTCCCTTCCTAATTTTGTGTGTGTCTGTGTGCACCTTTTGCACTAACCAGGGAGTGACAGAGAATTTTACACACAGAGTTTTGTTTGGTCATAAACATAAATATTTAACCGCGAACCCCAATTTTGCCCAAACTGTTTTGAAAAGTCTGTGTCTATTTTATTGGCATCCCCTCGTCTTCTGCTTGACCATACCTCCACACAGAATGACACTGTGTGTGTGTCTGTGTGTTTGCCGAGGTTTTCTTATGAATGTATTTTCGTGGAGAATTAAGGGAAGAGTAAAACGATAAATCCTCCATTTTGTCATTTAATTTTCACAACATTTATAGTGAGGAACCTTTTTTCTTCCACCCTTCTTTATTATACACGCTCCTCTCTCTTAAATTACCATTCACAATTTGAATCGCCTCCTCCCCTCCCTGTGTGTGTCTGTTTGATTGAAGACTCTATCTTTGTTTGTGTGTAGGATTGACACAGTGAAATTTTTTTTGTTTCGCTCCCTCCTTTACAAGACAAGCGTCTTGTCTTTCTGCTCCTGCAACTTTTCAAGGGTCATGTCATACCCTCAAAGCCTGTGCTGTGTGTGTGTTTTGCCTAACCAAAAGTAGGTAACAAGACACAGAGTGTGAGATGAAAGATGTGAGGTCTGGGAAATTGCCTCGTTTCATTGTCGTGTTCACTTTAATGTGTGTCACCGGTGGTCGTGGTCAAAAGTAGGGTTAGACTAAACTAATTACTCCACTCCTTCCCACTTTTACAGAATGTAGATTGGGGGAAAAGGAAACTGTCAAAAAATTTCCCTTCCCTTCGCTCTGACTTCCTCCGAGCATAAAATTAAATGATTTTATTACATTTTTATGATTACTCAACGGGTCAGTCTTGGAAAAGAGTGTCCATCTCAATTCCAAGACGTGTCAACGTCAGGGCTTGTCATTGTGACGTTTTGTTGTACACTCGTACACTGACACACACACTTCCTTGGTGGTTAAAAATACGAGGCAATGGTCTATGAAAATGTCATGTCAATGCAGTTGTAACTTAATAATTCTTCCACACACACGCACACAGAGAGAGACAGTACACAGAAATCCAGAATCCTATGACTACTGTCTATGGGGGATTTTTCGTAGGTAGTTTCGAGGAAAAAAAAATTTGAATTCGTGGAAGGAGGCAGGAGGAAAGGCAGGGGAGACGAGACACGGAAGATTGACGTGGGTATGAAGGGTAATTTGTGGCAGGATAAATCTCGACTCTCTCTCTCTCCCCTTCTTCTTTTCTGTAGAAGAGAAAGATTATCCATGAGGGAGAGAGATAATTGAAAAATTTTGAGACTGACACTCACACCAACACACACACACACACACTCTGAAGAAGGAGAAAAATGTGTAGAGATTGCGATTAACGCATTGTAAAAATAATATATATTGTATGCAAATGTACATCATGGACGACTTTTACACTCTAATCTTCCCTATCTTCCTTTTTCTCCTCTCGTTCTAAATTAGAAATTCAAAAGGAAATTGCAATGGAGGGAAAAAGAATTTGAAACATTTTCCTTGAGAGAGAGAGGATGAGGAGAGCTGGAAACTTTGGTGTTTCGGCTTTTGCTGGATCTTGCCTGGTTGTGCGTGGAAAAAAGAGGAAGAAAGTTGGACGAGATAAAGAGGATAGCAGACTAATTATAGAACGGTGTAGATAAATGAGGAGAACAAAGGAATGGCTCCCGTCCATCTCTTCCTCTTCTTCTGACGGAAGATTGTTTCTCCCCCGAATTTTCATTTCCCTGTACGTACTAGTACGGTGCGTGTGTCTGTGTGTGAATTTTGTTCAATTGGAATGTTAATATTTGACTGTACTTCTCTATCTCTGTGTTCGCCCAGCTTTCCCCTCAAAAGTTGTTCCATATCATTTTCCTATTTGTTTCTTTTATCCCCCTCTCTTTCTTTCTGGCTCTCTCACTCTCACAGACACACACATTCTTTTGGCAGTCTTCTGTGTCAGAGGGGAAAAAAGCAAAAGAATTTTTTCCTTGTTTCCGCCTTTAATTTGTTCTCCTCTTGTTTCTCCTCAACTCTCCCCTCCCCCCTTCAACCTAACATTTTTGCATGGCAGTCGAACACAACTACATACTTCACGAACACTCCTACACACACACATAGTTGGGGACAGTGTGTGCGTGTGTGTGTGTGTCAAAGGGGGAGTCAGGTGAATGCACGGATTGTGAAATGGTACTTTCCATTATCAAAAAACAAGACAAGGAGTGTCAAAGAGGCCGAGACAAAAGATAAAAGGACGATAAGAAGAGAAATCCCGGGCAATGAAAACCAAGAAAAATGAGGGTAGTAGTACTTATGTAAGGGAGGGAAGGGAGGAGGAGATTCGACGGGAAATTAATTCTGACTTATTTCCAATTTAACGGTGTGGTTGGAAGTTGCTGAACCAAAAAAATATTACTCTCGTTTTATAAATGAGGACAAAAAAAGGCCGTCTGTCTCAATAAATGAATTTCATGGAACTTCCGCGCCGATTACGAGACAAAAATTATTTTGGGGTAGTCACAATTTTTCAAAAAATTTTTTTTTCTCTCTACTGGCGGCTTATTTTTGTAGTAGAATGTACCCGGTTTCAAAAATTCCCATGTGAAGTCGTTTGCTAAAACCCTGAGTAAAAGTCCCAAACTGCCAACAGAAATTGATGGAGACAATCGACACTCAAAATGTCCGGATGAACACCAATTTTACAAAATGAGAGTTGAAGAAGAAGAAGAAGGAAGTTATAGACAAGATTATTTTGTAGACTAATATAGACTCGAAAGGTAAGAAAGGGTAGAGAGAGAGAGTTGAATTAGTGATAATAATTTTTGATTGCCCATGCATGGAACTCAGTCAGACTCGGACTACATTAAAAGCGAGAGAGTTGAGTTTTTGGAGAGGGGAAAAAATTGAGGGTTTTAATGCTGAGAGCGTTCAGCGTTGTTGGTTGTCTTGTGACTGAGTGACAGCACTTCCTGTCTACATTTTCCATTGCATTGCAACTGTTGGCTCCTTCCACAGACACACACACACACACACCACTCATACAAAACTACATAGACACAGACATTCTGACTATATCCTTCCAGCTCTCACAACTCAATTACATGCACAGATGCTCGAATGCTCATCGAGGGATGATGACGACGATGATGGAGGGATGTAAAAGGGAAAATTGTGGCTAAAACTTCCCATTGGTCTTCCCTCTCTCCCTCTCTCTCTCTTTATATCATCAGAATGATGGTCACACACACACACACTCCATTCCATGATACTACATGGAGTACAGGCAGTCTTGCAACATGGGAAAAATTGTAGGGTAAAAACTAGAAAACTAATATGGCCGTGCGCTAAACTAATACAGTATTACATGTAGTGTGTGTGTGTGTTATAATAAAATAAATTGCCCCTTTGCTCTTCCCCCCATCATCATTGCATCGTCAAATCAAAAAATCAACCCTTCACCTCCATGGAAAAACCCAACGACACTCTCTCCAGCCAATATTCCATGTGAATCGAGTGTGCCTGCCTGTGTGTGTGTGGAACGTCCTTTTCCTCCATGTGATTCGTTCTTGGACTATTAAGCCACCATTACATCAATTATACAGACACACACAGAGAAAGAGAGAGAGAGGAGGTCTGAGCCAATACACAGCCATCCTGTATTTACATTCACAATTTGCACTTGAACGACAGTTGTCTTGACAACTCCTCTGGGTCACCCATGGGCTATGGGGTAGGCCCACACCCTCCACATGGATGACGGGATGGAGGGTACACAGTGTCTACTACACACACACACGATGTGTGCATGTCAGTGGGACATGAAGGGAAAAAAGCTTCGTGTGTGTTTTTGATTTCCTCCATCCATTTCCGGTCCTCCCTGAAACCTAAAATACGGATTGGGTTAGAACTGGACAGATATTAGCCGGAAGAAATAATACCGAGTTTAATTTGGGTTAGAAAAAGAGAGATAGACACACACACACATATATAGGAGAGAGAATTATGAAGCCCAAATGAAGAGGGATCAAAGAATGTGGTCAAGCGATGCTTCAAGCCAAGATAAAAAAAATAAAATTAGCATCTCCAACCAAACGTCTGCTTCTTCTCCTGCTCCTCATTCTGGTAACAAAACCCATACAGACGCACACAGGCAGGCACACATAATAAATTGAGAGAGAACTACTCGCTCACTAGTCGAACGTCTATAATTGAATAGGGATTCTCATATTTATTTCTATGCTCGCTTCCCTAACCACTACAAATGTAGCGAACGAGAGAAAAAACGAATATTTGAGCGTCCCTTTTTCTAAAACCTCTCCATCCTCGCTCTCCACTCTTGAGGGTCCTTTCTAAGGGCGGGTACTTACGATTACACTTTGACTTCAAATTTGTGAGAAATGCCTCGTAAGACATTAAAAAGAAAGTATTTAGATTTAATACGGTTCGACACGATTATTGCAGTTCAGTACGCCAAAGATGGCAAAGAGGTTGACGCAATTATTGACGACTGTCTGGAGAACATCGACGCCATTATGAGTGAACGATACATGGTTCCCAGATACAAAGTTCCTAAGAGTACCGAATGGTTTACCAGAATACTTCCCAATCATAATGATGACAGATTTTTACATGAGATGCGAGTCTCTAGAAAGCAATTTAATCGGATACTAAGGTAACTATATATTTTCTATATATGTACGTATATTTGAATCCCATGACTCGCTTAGCAATATCATTGGCACTTTGAAACTTTGTTTTAGCCTAATTTCCAATGACACGGTTTTCAACCCAACAACCCGCATAAAATCACAAATTGCTGTGGAGACCCAACTGTACATTGGCCTGTACAAATTTGGAAACTACGGAGGTGCTGTATCATATGGGCAAGTGGCTGGAAAATTTGCAATCGGAGACGGGGAACAATTCAAAATATTATGAACAAAATTATAACTGCAATCTTAAATTTAAAATCACAACTTATTTACTGGCCAAATGCCGAGGAGCGTGAGCAACTAGCAATTACCATGGCTAAAAATTTACCAGGGTGAGTAGGATACGTAGATGGGACACATGTTAATCTTGCAAAAAGGCCTGCCCTGTTTCACGCGGATGATTATTATTCGCGAAAGGACAGATATGGCTTACATTGGCAAGTAATATGTGACCAGTCTTTGAAAATTCGCCATTATGTTGTTGGCAAAACTGCCAGTGTACATGATGCAAAAGTTTTTAACGAGTGTGTCATAGTGACAACCCCCCGTGCATACTTGACTAATGGACAATGGATAGCCGGAGACGGTGCGTATAGGCTGACAGAATATGTAATTGTCCCTTTCAGGAAAAACTCAGCTGAGGGGACTGCCAGACATCGCAGAAAATTCAATAAATTTTTCTCTCATTATCGAATTAAAATTCAGCACACATTTGGAATTCTAAAGGAAAAATTTGCCAGCTTAAAAGAATTGAAAATCAGACTTGACTCTGCCAATTCTTAAATTTTGGCTTGTCGGTGGATTGAAGCCTGCTTAATATTGTACAATATTTTATGGAGACGGTCAGACTTGGATTATTTTGATATTTAAAAAAAATGGAGCAAGAGGAGGAGGAGGACGAAATATAGCCAATTGACACGGACCATATGGATGGAACAAAAAAAAGGCAGGCTTTGATTAACTTTTATCTGCAAAATCATTAATAATAAATAGGTAACAATTACAAAAATTTTTTTTAAAACATGAGCACCACCCACACACACATGTGTGTGTTATTAATTACTCACAATTTTAATTTTTTAAAAAGGAGTAACACACATACAAATACGCATATGTGTTATACAGGCTGGGCCAGAGTAGAGGACACAACTTTCGTGTCGAATAACTTTTGTAGTCCTTCGAATTTGTTCATAAAATTGATATCTCTGTGTAGCCAAGGAGTT